>JARHVA010003206.1:855000-1010000 GCA_037957365.1 Torreya grandis | reverse complement strand
CAATTTTACTTCTTTATTTAGTTCAGTCTTTATCTTTTGCTATCTCCCAATTAAGGACTAATTTATGCATATTTCATTTGCAAGACACACGTTAAAGCATGCATCACATACTCAGACACAGTTTCACATACTCATATATAGCTTCATGGGCTTAACCTCCTAGGTAAGTCCAAGTACTCTTATTTTTTATTTACCCTAGTCATTTCACTTTATTTAATTTCTAGAATAGGGGGATGTAATCACCCAAAAGTAGTTTTAGAGTGTTAAGAGTGGTACTTGAGAATACATATCCCTAGTTCAGCTCTAGATATATCCCATACCTTATTATCACAATTATCCATCCTTTGTGTGGGCCACAGGCATCCCTAGTCAGATTCAAAGTAATCTCAGACCCTCATTTCATGATCCTAGACCATTGTGCCTAGTGTTATGCAAGATCGACACTAGTTCCATAAGAAGTAAAGTAGTGCCAGTACTAGTGTATCCAAAGTGCTGATAATTTCCTTTTCCCTATATTTTTCCAAAACATTTTTTTTCAAAAACTAGAACCTTCTAAGGTCAGCCTAAACATTTTTTGTTATCCACACAAGTAATAGAACATTATTTATACATGACTTCTATCCATCTAACCACTAGATGAAAATCAAATGAAAAATACACATTCAAACATAGAATAAGTTAAACATAATTTAGGTTATGAATCCCTATTCTTACCTATTTCTTCATACTACCATCTATAGTAGCTATAAGCTTAGATTTTTTATATTTCTAGTCTCAAGCACATTCAAGCCATTAAAGGCCACTATCACACTAGCATAATTTTCACTTGAACTAGTAATTAGGTGGGGAGAACTACACTAGGATTGATCCCTCCTAAGAGTATTGGTATGTAGGAAATTCTCTTTACAGTAGGGTGTTGAGGATGTCTAGACTACTCTACTAATGAACACACTTTTTAGCTCATATCCTAGTTGTATGGAGAATTAAGTTTTGCACAATAAATAACTTACTATAAGAATAATAAAAGGTTATAGAACTCATGATCTCAATAATAGATCCCATAGATCTAGACACAGGTACACCTAGAAGCTTAAAACAAACCTACATAGAGGACACTAACATCAATATCATAACACTACCTCCACTTTGCCAATAATGATGCTACTATCTAATTATGAAATTACTAGTCAAGAAGAGTTATGACACTGAGATCCTATTTATGACAATCATAGTAGCTTTCATCATAGTTTTTAGCACTTAGATCATCCATATCAAGTATTTTCCAGGTAAGTCATTACTTGCACTATTTACTAATATTTCTATAAAAGTCAAAACTAGTCAATTCTATAAAAAATCAATGGTTATATTTATTGCATATTATTTTCTTGATTTAGTCTACTCAGATCTTTAACAAACATAGAATTTGCATTGAATAAGTCCCAAAAGGTTAGAACATAAGTTTAAGATTTTATTCACTATGATTTGATTTGTTTTTTAATTTATGTTATCTAAGCATCTGCCTAAGGAGCTATAGCTAGTCAACCTAACCTTTTATATTAAGTGTCTAGCATCAAATGATGTGACAAATGTAGACATTTTATGTTGCTTTTAACATTCTTTGCATTAATGCCTAATTATCCCTAATCATCTTCATTTTTTATTTATCCTAATTCATCATTACTATTCTTCATCACTATTCATCATTACTTTTTATCATCATTATTCATGGTTTACTATTCACATATTTATTATGTTAATTAATCCAAATAAATTAACTAAGCCTCCTTTAATTAGAAATTATATAGATTTTGAATATTTATAATTTCTATAAATCCAAAAATCAATTTATCCTCAACTCATGATGTCATCTTCCACTTCATTCCCCTTCCTAACTTTTAAAGATGCCCTAGGATCTGCCTATCTCTGATAATTAGAATTTTATAATATTATCTTACTCATATTCCCAATTTAATAATCCACCTTATATTCTAATCAATCCCAATTACCAATTCTATCTTATATATTTCTCTCAAATGAATTTTATATTAATTTGTGTGTCCCACATGTTCTCCACTCCAATATTTAACTCAAAAATTTCAATTCTGAATTAAAAATAACCATTTATTCTCAATCCTTTGATCTTAAGTCAAGATGGATGGTTCACATTCATTTCTAAAGTCTATAAACTAGAGATTTTTCTTTAAATTTAGAAAAGCTTATCCATTCTAGACTTACTATGCATGAATTATTGTATAAGTTTCAATTTCTTCAACATCTTCTACATTCTCATGCCAAGCCAAATCATAAGTGAACAAGGGGAGGTGCTGCCCACAAATCATTTGCATCACCAAGGACTCCTAGCTTCACCCTGATTCTCCCAAAATTTTATTAAAATTGAAATTGTGGTTTATAATAAATATTGTATTATTAAAACATAATAGAAGAAATATTGGATTTTTTTACAAGTTGTTCTTACTAGTTTCAACCTAATTCTCTCAAAATTTCATTGAAATCTGAATTCTAGTTTAAAAGTTATGGCTATTTTAATAACTATCTATTTTAGTAAGTGGCTTAATTGTATCCATGGGTTAATCTCTTCTCTCATTTTAGCTTCTTCCCCTCATTTTTGAGAGTCCATCCACATCTTGCATGCCTTCTCAAGGGGATTCATGATCCACTAATTATTTCTTCATCTAATATTTTAATGACTTTTTCATTTTTTGAAAAGTCATTACTTCAACTATGTCTCACAATGACTTCTCAAAGAGGCAAAAATATAGACACTTAAAATTAGACACTTTATGTTGATTTTAACCTTATTTTCACTAATGTTTAATCATTCCTATTTATCTTTATTTTTTTCTTATCCAAATTCATCACCATTATTCCTCATCACTATTCATCATTACTATTCTTTATAACTATTCATCATCACTATTCATGGTTTACTATTGATATATTTATTAAGTTAATTAATCCAAATTAATTTAACAATCCTTCCTTAATAATAAATTCTATGGATTTTGAATATTTACAATTTTTATAATTCTAAAAATCAATTTATCCTCACATCATGATGTCATCTTCCACTCCATTCTCTTTTCCAACTTTTAAAGATGTTCTAGGCTCCACCTGTCCCCCATAATTGTAATTTTATAATATCATCTTCTTTATTTTATTATTTAATAATCCATCTTAAATTATACTCAATCCCACTAACTAATTTTATATTAAATCTTTCTCTTAAATGAATTTCATATTTATTTGTGGGTCTCACATGTCCTCCACTCCATATTTTAATTCAAAATTCTAATTATGAATTAAAAATTACCATTTATTCTCAATCTTTTGATCTTAAGTTAATATGGATGGTTTTTATTAATTTTAAAAGTCTATAAATTAGAGGTTCTTCCTCCAATTTAGACAAGATTCTTCATGCAAAGAAACTCAACTAAATTTTGCAAGAAGTTTCATCACTCTCTCATGCCAATTAAAATCTAAATCAAGTGTAGATAAGGGGAAATGTTGCCCAAATGTGGATTCAACATTTCCAAAGAATTCTAGTTCTACAAGATGAGATCAAAATCTACAAACCAATTTTCAAGTAAATCTTCTAAGGAAGTATAAGTATTATTTTTATCTTCTATTGTGTATTTATTGCTTGGTAATTATATAGTTGAACCTAGGAATTAGACTTGAGAAGTTGTATTTAATTTATTTTGATTATTTCACTAACAACTAACTAATCTCTCTTGAATTTATGATCTACATAATGACACCTAATATTTTCTTATTCTTCCCTTAATTATTGACTTTCATTAAAATAAATATCACATACAAAAAAGAAGGGATGTTAAAATAGTTTTAGTTTTTAATCCATTTACTCTTTTTCTAATTTTTTTAGGGTTGTTTTTACTAGTTTCAACCTAATTCTCTTAAAATTGCGTTGACATTTGATTTATAGTTTACAAGTTATGGCTATTTTAGTAACAGTCTATTTTTTTGAATAAACTTCTATTAAAACAATCATATTTTTTAATCCAAAAACTTGTTTTAATGAATTGTTTATAGATGGTGTGCATTTGTATTATCTACATTATTTATAAATATCATCAAAATTTGACTTATATGTTTTTAGATATCCTCCTTTTATTAACTTTACTTTTTTTATTTGTTTTATTTGGTTATTTTAGTAGATTTTTATGTTTTCAAGTTTATTTATTTTATGTACTTTCTAACTTATTAAATTTTTGGTGTTTGTTTTAATGCTTTTATTTTTGTAGGTTATATTTTCCTAAAAGACCAATAAAAAATTAAAAAAACACTACTAATTTGTTTGATACAAAACCTTGGATAAATAAGTGATATTTTGAGTCAAAACAAATGAATTTATATCCCACATTTCAATTTGAGAATTAAAACGAATTCACATTTCAATTTGAGTATAACAAAACTTGTTCATTTCAAATTTATTTAATTTATTGTAATTTTTAATTTTTACTTGATTGTCTTGTGAAATAATTATAAATCTAAGAGAGATTTATCAAATTTTAGTGAAGTAATCAAAATAAATTAAATACATATCTTCTCAAGTTCAATCCCTAGGTTGAGCTATATGATTAACAAGCAATAAATGCACAATATGAAATGAGTCCTTGGCAATGTAAATGCTTTGTGGGCAACATCTCCCATTGTTCACTTGTGATTTGGCTTGGCATGAGAATGTAGAAGATGTTGAAGAAATTGAAGCTTCTAGAATAATTATTTCTTAGTAAGTCTAGAATAGAGAAGCTTGTCTAAATTAGAGGAACCTCTAATTTTCAGACTTTTGAAATGAATGTGAACCATCCATATTGACTTAATATTAAAGGGTTGATAATAAATGGTAATTTTTAACTCATAATTGGAATTTTGAATTAAAAATTGAAATGGAGTTCATGCAAGACCCATAAATGAATATAAATTTTATTTGAAATGAAGTTATAATATAAAATTAGTAAGTGGGATTGAGAGGAATGTGAGGTGGATTATTAAATTGGAAAGATAAAGAAGATAATATTATAAAATTTCAATGATGGGGATAAGGCAAAGCCTAGAACATATTTCAAAGTTATAAATGAAAATGAAGTGGAAAATGACATCATGAGGTGAGGATAATTTGATTTTTGGATTTATAAAAATTGTAAATATCAAAATCTATTGAATTTATGATTAAATAAGGATTAGTTAATTAATTTGGATTAATTAACATAATAAAGATGTGAATAATAAACCATGAATAGTTATAATAAAAAAATGATGATTAGTGGTGAAAAATATTAATTATGAACTAGGATAAGAGAAAAATATAGATGATTAGAGATGATTATGAATTAGGGAAAAGAAGGTTAAAATCAATATGAAGTGTCCAATTTTAAGTTTTTACATTTGCCCTTCTTTGAGAATTAATTCGGAGACACAACAAAAGTAATGACATTTCAAAGAATGAAAAAATCATTGAAATATTAGATGAATAAATAATTAGTAACCCTATATGTAAATCATAAATACAAGAAATCCAATATTTCTTCTAAACTACAAAACATATTTCAATGAAATTTTGGGAGAATTAGGTTGAAACTAAGAGTCCTTCATGAGGCAAATGCTTGGTGGGCAGCACCTCCCCTTGTTCACCTGTGATTTGGTTTAGCAAGAGAATGTAGAAGATGTTGAATAAATTGAAGTTTCTAGGTAAATTCATCCATAGTAAGTCTATAATAGAGAAGCTTTTCTGATATATAAATATTCTCAATTCACCCCTCTTGGCTTCCTATGCTTGGTGGGATTTACAAGTCCAGACACTACTATCACATGTTTTTCTCATCCCAAATCCATTATTTACTAGATTTGAACTTAGGGTCTTTATTTTTTTATCAATCCATTATTTACTAGTTTTCGACTTGAGAGTTATCTTTTTATTTACTTTGATTTTTTCCACAAGCCACCATTTAGTGGTTTTAAACTTGAGAGTTATGTTTTTATTTATTTTATTTTTTCCCTCAAGCTTCCATTTATTAGTTCTCAACTTGGGATTTTTTTTTATGTCATGGACTAATTATATATTATAAGACATGTCTTATTATTATGAAAAATTGTGTAGCTTAAGGTAGATCAATTCATAAATCCATGTTTCTCTACTCCTACAAGTGTCATTAGTTTCACTACTCCTATTGGTATAAGTCTTTTTACTATCTATTATTTTAACCATCAAATTTTTATTTTTCCTGGCATTTTATACTTACTATATTATAATTACATGTGGTTTCTTTCATGAAATTTATTCTTATTACATTGAGAGTTGTACTAATGTTTCTAGCATTATTTATCCTTGGTTTAGTTGTATTTTATGATAAATCTTTTCTCACTAGATTTTCCAATTGAATTAGGAATTCATGTAGTGATTTATCTTTAATAATCTGAAATACGACTGATAGTATTAAAATGGGTAGTACAAATCACATTTTCACAATGTATTATAATCTATATACTAATTAGAATGGGCAATATTCTGTTAAATGCTTATATGTAGTGTAGAATGCCCATATAATGGTGTGTATCTTTATGTCCCAATCTACAACATCTAGATTACATGTTTTTGTCAATAGTTTTTCTATGAATTTAATAAAATATTCAAGCATTCCATTAGATTTTGGGTCGTATGAAGTGATTTTATTATGATTAATGAGAAAGTGCTTAAGTAATGTTTTCTTTGTGGCATTAATGAAGTTTTTAACTTGGTCGCTAGTGATACTCAATGGACATCCAAACCATGTGATGATATTTTTCATAGAGGAACTTCATGGTTGTTTTAGTGTTAGCATTTATGGTGGGTTTAAATTATTCCCATCTTGTTAAGTACATTTTATTGATGATGAATTTATTCTGAGACCATCTTTCTATGGGCCTTATTGGAAATGAAATCGACATCCTATTTTTCAAATGTTAATAAGGAAAGAATAAATTTAAGTGGCATCTCATCTTGTGCATTTGGTTTCCCCACTTGCTATAAAATATAAAATTTACATGCATATGTGTGTGTTTCCATGAATATTATAGGCCACCATATACTAATCATCAATATTTTATTCACATTTCTTTTGTTGTAATTGTGCCCACCAATAATTCCTTCATGAAACTCTTGTAGAATGATTTCTTTTCATGCTTATGTATGACTCCTTAATATTTCATCCCTACCTTTCTTATGTAATACTCCATCTATGAATGTAAAATTTAATTCATTTTTTTATCAATTTTTGAATAGTTATCATGAAATTAACTTGTGGCTATACTTTCCATTTTCTTAAATGTCTCAACTCAAGATAAATGGGCACCTAGGAAATAATCATCAAGGGGACTTTTGTCTTCCTCGCTATCAATACATGATAAATAATGTGGTATATTATTTATTTATTTATCATTTTACCATGATGGTAAAATACAATTATTGAAAGAAAATTAACAATCAACATACTTGGCCTTCTAACAATGGTCTATTTAACAAATGTTTCAATGGCTTGTAATCTATATAGAACACAAATGGGAAAGAAAATAAATAGTGATAGAACTTATGAAGAGAAACCTTTTTAATGATTTTCATTCATTTTGGAGTATTTATGCTAAATGTTTTCTATTTTTTGGCTTCTAAATGAGATAGGATGGTCTATATTGTATCACAATTGTGCCAATATTATGCCTATTTTTATTCCATAAATATCATCATGTGCATGAAATGGCATTGTCCAATTAGGAAATTTTATAATGGGTGTGTTTGGTATTTCTATTTTTAGTGTTTCAAATGCCTCTTAACATTACTAATTCCAATATATCAGTTTATTATTCCTCTTCTTGAGTAATTCCTCAATGAGTTAGCTTATCATGACATATTACTGAATGAATTTCATATGCTAGCTTGTATACCCTAGCAAGTTTTGAGTGTATTTATATGTATTTAAACATGAAAAATTGATTATTATGGTTGTTTTAAATAAATCAACCATATAATTTATACCAATATCATTCAAAATGGTGTGAGAAACACACACATTTTTAGGTTTGTTTCAATATATAATATAAGACATATTTGGGACATGGTCCAAGGTGATTGGATATGATATTTGAGAAGTCCATAAATCATATATATATATATATATATATATATATATATATATATATATATATATATATATATATATATATATATATATATATATATATATATATATATATATATATATATATACTTTTTGGAAGTCATGATTAAAATATTGGAATACATTTATCATTATTATATTAAGGAATGCATATGTATTTTTTTAGGATGAATAGCATGACTAAATACATAAAATAAATTGATAGTATCCATAGAATTCATTTATAAAGGAACATATATTATGGCCCATGATGTTCTCTTGGACTTCATCGATGAAAATTGTAGGAAAATGATGTTGAACATAGGTTTCATTCAACTCATGAAAATCTAGACAAATTCTTATTTTGTTTTATTATTTTAGACCATCATTGGGCTGATCCAACATGTATCTTTTACTAGTTTAATGATTTCAAAAACTATAATTTATTTATTTTTTTATTATTTACCTTGATTTTCATTTTCGGATGTAACCAATATTATCTCTTTTCTATGAATTTGATTTCTAGTTTTAGTTTAATTTTCATGGTCCCTAATTCTATAAATTTCTTGAGGAATATATATTGACACTTTCTAAGTTAGTTCATTGATTTCATACAAATACACTCATCCCAATAATTACCTAGTTTGGCCAATTTATATTTACCATATTAAGAGATGTTTTCTTGCATGACTTCAATGGCTAATAAATATACTATATTTTAACTATCATTGTCTTGATTAGTTATGTTTTTCATTCCTAGGCCATATAATTATGTCTACTTGGGCCATCATCATTTTAATTTTATATTTTGAAACAAGTAGGTTGTCTAGTTTGGTACACCATTTTTAGTAGGTCTATTTCCTCTTGATTTTTTTAAGAGATCGTATCTATCCATTGTGAGATGTCTCTCAATTTTTTATATTGTATCATTGTTTGAAGATTTATAAAACATTGATATATATTTTTATTTAATTTACACATTAGTTTATTTCCCAAATATATTTATTTTTCCCTTATTGAAGTAGAGTAGAAAAGATCAAATTTGTTTTAGGGAAAAACAAAATTGGTGGTTAGGATCCCCAAATTTGAATGTTATACATAAATATTGGATAATTTTGGGATTCAATTCATGTATGTTGATGCATATACCAAGCCTATGGTATATGTCCTAGTATCCAATAAAATAATTTTATCTAAAATTTAGAGTATTTTTCTTGACATTTGATCCAACATTATTCACAATTGTTAATGTGATGACAAAAAATATCTTGTATGATGTATTGTGGAAGAGAGACATAAGATAGTCCTAACTGATTGTATAATATTTTCAAGCTATAGGCAATGTATTATTTTGGGATATACCATCTTTTGATAAGAAATTATAGATATTTCCAATTCATAAGGTGATATTTGTGTGTGCACCACCATATCAAGATATTGATTATCCATGTATAATCAAGAAAATATAATCTTGATTCTTCATTTGGAAATGTAGTCTCTATTTGTGTTAGATATGATCTAAGGTCATTTGTTATGAAAATTTGGTGTGGTTCTTATGGGATGTTCCTTTACCTAACCAAAATGCTCTTTTAATTGGTGGTTGTGTTGGCTTTGAATGTTTTCTAGAATTTGAATTATCTTTGTATATCTCTATGGTATCATATAAGTTGTCTCAATGAAATAGTAAATTTATTATCCTTTGTCTATAGTATGGTTTTTTTCTTTCATAATAATTTTAAATACCATGATTTAAGTAAACTTGATTCTAGGTTTACATGTATCCATGCTTTGATGCCATATTATAAGTAAATTTATCCTTATTCACTGATTTCAAAATATGTCTAAATGTGGGACTTTACCTAGTGCATATATCTATTTTATTTCATCAAATTCTACATCAATGTCTTTAATTTCCCATAGTGCTTATGTCCATGTGGTACACATGCTAGTTTGTAGTGTAATATTTTTTTAACCTTTTTTGAATTAGATGTATGTAAATCCTATGTCTAATTGAAGGGATGAGTAGACTAAATCAAGGAAATAATATGCATGAAATACTACCACTAATTTGTTACAAAATTTACTAGATTTGAATTTTTTAAAAATAGTAATAATTAGTGCAAATAAAAAATTATCTATAAAACATATGCTACAAATGATCTAAGTGATAGAAACTAAGATAGAAGTTGTTTTGAGTGTCATCAATTAGATACCTTTGTCATAACCTCTCATGGATAGTAGCAACACATTTGGACAGTATCACCATATGGCTTTAGTGTCTTGATATTGTAATTAATGTCCCTATGCAAGATAGTCTTAAAATTTTGGGTGTACTTGTGTCTAGATTTTTGCAGTATGTTCCTGCATGCACAAATTATATAACTATGCATTATGCTTATAATGACTAATTTATGGTGCAAACTCTAATACTCCATAAAATTAGGGTACAATATGAAAAGTGTGTTCATTGATAAGATATGATAGACATCCTCAACACCTTGATGTGAAGAGAGTTGCCTAAATACTAATACTTTGATAGGGCATTAAGCCCGATATCCCCACCTAAGTACTAGTGCAAATGCAAGTGATGCTTGTATGATAGTGGACTTGAGTGCCTTGAGTATCATTAAGATTGAAAATATGGAAAATATGAGCTAATGGATGTTTTGGATGGTAGTATGTAGAAGTAAGGTAGAATAGGATTGATAACCTTAATTATTCTTACCTTATTTCGTGTTTAAATAGGTATCTTGCATCTAATTTCCATATAGTGGATATGGGGATAAAAGTCATGTATTTATAGCATTTTGTTGCTTTTGTATATAATAAAAGACATCTAGGCCAACCATAGTAGATTTTTTTTAAATATAATCATTTGGGAAAGTTAGGGTGAAGGATACGAGCACCATTTTAAGGACATTGGTACCATGTGGCTTTAGTTTCTTTATTATGGTGTTACTGTCTAGCTAGCATAAAATGTTAGATGTATACTCACTAAGAGTGGGGGTGAATCAGTGAGCCCAGATAATTCAAATTCAAATTCAAACCTTTAAAAACTCTTAATTAGTTACCAAAATAATTCATGAAGCATACACAACATTCATAACAATGAACAAGAGAGATAATACATGATCAAGCACATAACACATGACATATGTGGGAAACCCTCTTGGGGGAGAAAAATCACTAGAACCTACAAATAGAATACTATCCTATAATAATAATAATAATAATAATAATAATAATAATAATAATAATAATAATAATAATAATAATAATAATAATAATAATAATAATAATAATAATAACTAATTTATACTATATATAACTAATTAGGGAACTAATATCCCTTATTTAGTGAGATTACAATCCCACAAGGTATTACAACACCTGTCTAGTTGAGCAACCATAAAAACTAGAATTTTAACAAGTTTCACCTTACATGGAGGATTTAAACCCTAGATGTTGAGATAATAAAAAAAACCTATGAACATAAGATATCCTAAACACTAATTTCTTGTCAATCTGATGGAGATACAAATTATATCAGCTCTCTTCAACTTTGCACACTAAATGCATCCAAAGCCACTTTTTGGATCACCCTAAACCTCTTCACTCATCCTAAACCTACAAGATAACTAATATGACATCCAAAACATGACCCATAGGTCATACACATAGTGCTCAATTTTATATACTCATCAACCCATCCACTAGGCACACTATCTCTCCTTCACTGCATAACTCTCACATACACCTCTCTCAAGTCTCACACAAGTCACTTCAAAATTTAGAAACCATCATATTTGGTTTCACTATTTATATATAATTCATGAATTATCAAGTACAAAATATTATTTTTTGGCCAAATACATGCCTTCACCCTTAAGTCATATTATATAGGTCACACTTAAACACAACATACTTTCAAATAGGCCTAAGTCACTTTTTAAGTCCTATGAAGACCCATTCACATATTTAACACTTATACAAAAAAAATAAGAACATAAAACAAATTAAAAATGAATAAAACTAATCCACATTACCCCTTTGACATCCTAAAATGAACATAGTCACCAATACAATCTTTTTTGAGAGCATAATTTGCTCAAACAACATTTTGTGCACATAGTCACCATGAAAGAACACATTGTCAACTTCTTAAGCATTTTTAATACTCAATATAGATTGATAACACATCAAAAATACATAGATATGATCCTCATGGAGACTAAAACACTTTATAATATCTAAGTCATCATAAAACATTGAAATAACATCAATATAAGATCAAACATCTTTCTTGGGTAATTTACAGAACAAACATGAAAACATAGTCAAATTTGAACCTTCATAACTTTGATTATACACACTTTATATTTACATATGTTCCTCATCATAATATACAAGTTTTTTTTTTTACATCATGATAAAATTTGTCCTTTATCAAAATTTATAGCCAAAATACAAAGCATTGGTTTTTCCTTTATTTAAATTCAAATATTCAAATGCAAACGGTCACAGTTAAACCTTAATCACTATGATATAATATCATGCTCTCATGTATTAAAATTAAAATTTAACCAATAATCTTCTTTGAACTTTAATTCATAGTGCACCTATGCCTAAATGTTAAACTTCAAACATTTGACCTCAACTCATGCAATCTGGAAACTTTGACTCAACACACATTATCGATCTCTACAGATCAGCTGGATCTTTATCATGCAATGCACACCATTTGATCAATCAATATAATAAAACACCCATCATTATATCCTTATCCCTTACCTTTTATTAGTGTTAAATCTCAAACACTTGTCCTCACCTTGTTGCTTCCTGACATCTTAGAATGTACACGCTCTGTTGATCTTTTTGTAAGGAACTCGATCTTTATCTTCATTAACTAGTGAACCCTTTGACTCATTTAACTTAATGTGAACTGTAGATATATATTTAAAAAATCCCATGAACCTATTAATCTCCATGTATTCCTGATATTTAACATTGTGCAAAAATGACTATGGGGACCATCACTTATTTACCTGGAAGTCTAACTTTAAACCTCAATAACTTTTGTTATGCTTAGATGCATGATCTAAAATTTAGACCACATGATATCCTATCATAGGATAATATAACCACATGAAAAAATACACCTGAAATATTCACACATGTGATATATAACTCCATTAATTTACTCACTCAGATTTCTTCTACCATAGAGTCAACTATGTTAACAATTGTCTTGAAGGCCAACTTTGCACATGTATATATTTTGATGCACTTCATCACAAGATCTGAAATTTAGCACAAACTAACTAAGAACAAAATTTAATAAACCCATATAAAAATTTTATCCTCGGACCTTCACATGTGAAAAATATATGAACATATAAATGCCTACTCAACTTTTCTTGTCACATTGCAAATTTGGTTAAGTATGGGAAAACATTATCAAACTGCCTGGGAGCCCAACTTTACACTTATATATATTTTATCACACTTATTCAAATGACCTAAAACTAAACACATAGAAACTAGGGAATAAGGTGATCACAACCATATGACTAAATCCCCCTGAATCATTCACACATAGCAATGGTGATGTCAACAAACTACCTTCTCAGATTTTTTTCCATTGGACTTAAAATGTTTAGATGAAAATAATGATCAACTAGATGAAATACACTCATGAACACAAGAAATAAAATAATATAAAAACTCTTATATGACCCCTTTCACATTATAAATAATCCATACTCATCCTTGAACATCTCTAGACATGTCAAAAGTGAAGATCAACTAAGTCTCCTCCAAGCATACTGGGACAAACACATCATAAAATTTGTCATTAACACATAGAATATTAAGGAACTTCATCCACTCACTTGGACACCTCCATGAAATAACCATGACATAATTGAAAATTATCCAATAATCTCCCCCTTTGTCATTGATGTCAAAACACATCCTATAGAAATATACAGCTTGCCTTCCTTCTCTTTCTTCCAAGCACTCTCACAGCTGGAACATTCTCCTCCTTTGACAAAATGACAAAGCATACACCAGCTGATCTTAAGGACCTAAAAATAATACCAATAGGATTATACCATCATATAAAGTTAGTACAAACTTTCCCTTAACTTGAGCCTACCTCTTCTTGCCTTGCCAACTTTCTCTTACTCCATGCCAACACACTCTTCAACCAAGAACTGCCACAAATGAAGAAATAAGACACAAGATACTAAAATATAATGTAACACACCAAGAAACATATAATATGGAATTCCCCTAATATTTTTGAGAAATTTCACCTCATAATCATCTTTAGATCTCCACACACCATGAAAAACCACCATACAAGCTTACTAGCCTTCTCTCTCAAACCACCTCAAGGACCACCAATAAAACTTCATACCACTCAAAAAATTAAAAAAATGTAATAAATTAACACAATAAATTACCTTTAAATACTCATACCCTTCTATTTTGGAGAAACTGAATAAACGAACACTCTTCTTATTACAAGGCCTGTCTAGTCTCCTTATAACCTTACCTAGAACTTACAAATCCAAAAACTATTAGTAGACACACTATCAAGACCTAAAACTTCATATATATAGAAAATTCATATTCTACCTTAAGCACACCAATTTTCAACACTTATCCCATCTTATGAAATATACTTCCTTTAAAAACCAACTTGCCAATTAGGCCTTCATCTTGACAAAAACAAGAATAATTTGAAAACCATAAACCTTCAAATCTCTGTGAAACATGATTTTATAACCCATTGGGCCCATTCAACTTATTAATAATCCTTAGACCTGAACTCATGAGGCAACTCACTTTTTTAGAAAAGCGCAAAACCCTAGAATCTCAAAACAGAGTGAGTCAACAGACCTCAATTTCGTCAATGTCCCCCCCTAAAACTTCTTATACACTTGGAGACAACCATTACAAACTTATAGACCAAACTTTGATCCTCCATACCTTTGGGAACCTATACATCCTATAACCCATTTTTAGGCTTGCTCACTTTTAAGATAAAATTGAGAAAATTGAGAGCACTCAAAAATATTCAACTTGACTTCAACATATCTTTAGATCGAAAAACCAATTGGAGTATTCTATAATAAGGTCAAATGACCTATCTATGTAAAAAGATCATCTTGAAAAATCACAAACACTATTTTACCACTTTAAAAATTTCAATCTGGCCTTATAGACTGACCATAAATAGCTAAGACATCACTCTGACATGACCATAGCATATCTTCCACCTAGACATACCTACTCCAACTAAAAACACTTATCTATATCCTTATAGGACCATCCAAAGAACACCACATTAACACACTTCTACACTAAATGGAGTCTCTTAAGAAACATAGATAGAGACATCCTCAGTACCACAATGCTCTAAAACATAGTGAAGCTAGGAGTGTCCCACATCTCCTCAGTAACCACTAGAATCCTCTTATAGCTATAAGACTTCTTTCTCTTGTTATTCTTTTGATTATTTTTCTATATCACTCTCCTCCTCTTCTATAATTGGATTGATAATACATGGAGATAATATAGATTTATGGCATACCCTTTCATTTGTAGAATCTTCCTTGCAGCTTGGAACCTCATCACTAGGCACTGACAATTGATGTTATTTACATGATACATGCTTATCAATGGTAGGATGTTAACTTGGATCAATACATACATTATGACTAGATTTAACTATCACCTTGGTCTTCTCTTTGAGCTTGGTCTTTTCACTCATGACATGAGTAGACAATGAGATCCCTTATCACTCTTTAACCTCTGAAGCATTCTCTACCATATCAAATAGATTAGTTGGACCTATATTATCATCATGACTTATACTTACCACCTTTGGCTTCCATGTATTGACTTATGTTCTTCATTGCACTCTCGAAGCCTGACTAAACCTATTCAAATTGTATACCTTTGCTTTCAAAACCTAACAGTGTGACCTCTCTATTCACAATTGTATCACACCATTATATTTAATAGAAAAATAGTTTGTATTATCATGTTTGGATAGAAACTTGCAATCTATCTTTTGTTATGACAAATAAAATAACCTCCCCCTTTTGAAGATGACTCACCTTATTTAATCTTATGTGGACAATGGTTTGCAAAGTGTCCCACATCAAGACAGTTGAAGCACTTGATTTTTCTCACTCCTTTTGATTGATGACCCCCATCATATTCCCATGCAAAATCATTTCTAATAAGTCTCTTGTATTCTCTAGCTTTATGCCCAAATTGATTACATATGTAATAATAACCATTTAAACTTTTATACTTTATGACATTTGGTTATCTGATCTAATTTATCTTCATTTTATTAGCACCTTCAGTCTTTATTTGATGATTTATTTTCAAGGTTATATTGTTCTTATTCACATTAGTCTTTATCTTGTCTTGAGTTACATTCTTTTATTCTTCTTCATATCCAAGACTAGTTCTATCATTAGCATGCTTTTGACCATTTATAATATTGTCTAGATCACTTGAACTCTTTTCAAATCTCACAAATGAATTCACCTTACAATATGTATTCCTTAACTTAGATTTCAATGGCTCATTTTAAATTACATACCTTGAAAATTCATCTTCTTTAGCTTTCAAGCTTGTAGACAGGATTTCCAATTGACAATTGAAATGTTTGATCATATCTTCATGCTTCTTGATGTTTACATTAATTATTTCCTCATACACACTAAATTTATCCTCATATTCTTTGAGTTGATACTTCATCTTCTTGTTAATCTTTTTCTAAATATTTAGTTCTTCAAAATCATTTGTCAATGCAGTCTCATAGTCTACCTCATCTTCATCTTCATCTGAATCACCCCAAGTGGAATCTTTTTGATGTGAGAAACATTCTTCCTCATCCATGAATAGCGATTCATCTTCAACAAGACCATCATCTTCATGATCACACTCTGAGTCACTATCTTCACTCTCATCTGATGAGCTATAGTCTTTATTAGTGTAGAGACCCTTCCTGTTCTTGAAGAACATTTTTTTGTTGTCATACTTTCTGAAACCTTCCTCCTCTTATTAGACTTGTATGTATTCTTTTCTTCATATTTATCTTCATCATTTTCTTCATCATCATGCTTATGAAGGAAATTTCTAGCAAAAATTCATATCTCTCCATAATTAAAGCACTTAAAGGGTAGTTTACCTTTATACTTGCCTGAACCTATTTTTAATTTCCTTGTAAATAAAGCAATCAGTTCATCATCAACAACATCAAAAAATTCATCCTCCTTGGGTTTCTTACATTGTAATTAATTTTTAGGATTCTTTTTTTATCTTTAATGTTGTTTCCTTCTTTGGTGGTATATCATAATTCTTCCTCATCTCATAGGTAGTAAGGATGCCATGCAATTCATCCAACTTTAGATGAATAAGATCATGACTTTATTCTATAGTAGCTACTTTAAGATCAAACTTGTGAGAGACGGACCTTAATACCTTTTGAAAAATATTATATTCTTAAAGGTTCTCTCCAAGACCTCTAATGATGTTCACAATTTCATCAATTCTCTTCAGAAAGGATGCCACTAAATCTTTCTCCTTCATTTTAAGACAATCAAATTGTCTCTAGTGAGTCTGTAACTTTGCCAAATTAACTTTTGAGTCTCCTTCAAAAATAATATTTAATTTTACCCCTATATCTTTAAAATATTTATAATGGATTATCTTGGTATATTAAGGCTATGAAAGACCAAATGTGATATCATTCATTGCCTTAGAATTATTCTTAAAAATCTTCTTGTCTACAACACTAAATGAAGGAGTAGTAGGAGCAATATAACCATCCAAAATAGATTTCCAAATTTAAAACCTTAGGTACATGATGTATTTCCTTATTATTTCACTCCAAAAAGAATAATTGGATCAATTTAACATTGGTTCTTGATTATTAGAGAAACCTCCTTGATGACTACCCATGCTATATCTTGGATCACCTTCAAGTTGTCAAACCTTTACTAAAGGACCTACTCTGATACCAATTTTTAGAGGCACAATCATTGTGAAGGGAGGGGGTGAATTAGTGAGACCAAATAATTGAATTTACATTTAAAACCTTTCAAAATTCTTAATCAATTACCACAATCATTCATGAAACATACACAACATTGATAACAATGAACAAGAGAGATAATGCAAGATCAAGCACATAACACATGACATATGTGGGAAACCCTCTTAGGGGATAAAACCCACTAGAACCTATAAATTAACTACTATCATATAATAACAAGAACCAATTTAGAGTAGATATAATTTATCAAGGAACTACAATCCCTTATTTAGTGAGACTACAATCCCATAAGGTGCTACAACACATGTCTAGTTGAGCAACCACAACAACTAGAATTTTAGAAAGTTTCACCTTGAAAGGAGCCTAAAAACCCCTATATGTTGAGCTTCCAAAACAACACATGAAGATACAAATATCTTAAAAAATATTTTCTTATCCATCTAATGGAAATACAAAGTATATCAACTCTCATCAACTAAGCATACTCAATGCATCCAAAGCTACCTTTTAGATCACCCTAAATATCTTTGCTCATCCTCAACCTATAAGAGCACTAATATGACACCATAAACATGACCCATATGTCATTCAAATAGTCCTCAATATTCTCTACTCATCAACCCATCCACTGGGCACACTACCTCTCCTTCGCTCCACAACTCACACACACCTCTCTAAAGTCTCACACAAGTCACTTCAAAATCTAGAAACCATCATATTTGGTTTCACTATTTATACATAATTCATGAATTATCAATTCCACAATATTTATTTTCACAAAATACATGTCTTCACCCTAAAGGCATCTTACATAGGTCACACTTAAGCACACTATACTTTTATATAGGCTTAAGTCACCTTTTAGGTCCTATGAAGACCCATTCATCTCTTTGACACTTATTCAAAAAAAATAAGAACATAGGACCACTTCCATTTTATGGACCCAATCCATATGGCCCCTTTGACATTCTCAAATAAAAATAGTCTCCAATACAAAGCACAATTTGCTCAAACAACATTTTGTGCACACAATCACCATGAATGAACACATAGTCAACTTCTTAATATTTTTTCATACTCAAAATATATTGATCACACATAAAAAATATATACAAATTATCCTCATTTAGTCTAAAACACTCTCCAATATCTAAGTGATAATAAAACATTGAAACAAAATCAATACAAGCTCAAACATCCTTCTCAGGTCACTTGTAGAATAAACACAAAAACATAGTCAAATTTAAACCTTCATAACTTTGACTATACACACTTTCAGATATTCAAATATATATTTCTATATGTTCATTTTACTCCTCTATAAGTTTACTTTTTACATCATGAGTAAATTCATCATGTATCAAAAGTTATAGCCAAAATATAGAGCAATAGTTTTTCCTTTGTTAAAATTTAAATATTCAAATACAAATGGTGATAATCAAACCTTGATCACTATGATATCATATCATTATCTCATATATTCATATTAAAATCACAATTTTTATCTTATTTGAACTTTAATGCATAGTTCATCAATTCTTAAATGTTAAACTTAGAACATTTGACCTCATCTTGTGTAATCTGGCCACTTTGACTCAATGCACATTGTCGATCTTTGTGGATCAACCAGGTCTCTATCATGAAGTGCATATGATTTGATCAATATCTATGCACAACCATTCATTTTTAGATCATTATCCTTTACCTTTTCTCATCGTTAAACCTCAAACACTTATCCTCATCTGACTACTTCCTAACATCTTGGAATGTACATGTTTTTTTGATCCTTTTGTAAGCAACTCAATCTTTAACTTCATTAACTAATGAAACCTTTGACTCATTTGACTTCCTGCACACTATATATCTAGATGTATGAACTCTCATGAAACATTGGATCTCCATCTATTCCTAATCTTTAATATTGTAAATGGAAATAAAGTGGAAAGTGACATCATGAGGTGAGGATAATTTGATTTTTGGATTTATATAAATTATAAATATTCAAAATCATTGAATTTATGATTAAAAAAGGATTAGTTAATTAATTTGGATTAATTAACTTTACAAAGATTTGAATAATGAACCATGAATATTTATGATAAAAAATAATGATGAATAGTGATGAAGAATATTCATGATGAATTAGGATAAAAGAAAATATAGATGATTATGAATTAGGGAAAATAAGGTTAAAATCAACATGAAGTGTCCAATTTTATATTTTATACATTTTTCCCCTCTTTGAGAATTCATTCAAAGACATAATAAAATTAATGATTTTTCAAAAAATGAAAAAGGCATTGAAATATTAGATGAATAAATAATTGGTGACCCTATATGTAGATCATAAATACAAAAAAATCCAATATTTCTTATAAACTACAAAACATATTTCAATGAAATTTTGGGAGAATTAGGTTGAATCTAGGAGTCCTTAGTGATGAAAATGCTTTGTGGGAAGCACCTCCCCTTGTTCACCTATGATTTGGTTTAGCAAGAGAATGTAGAAGATTTTGAATAAATTGAAATTTCTAGGTAAATTCCTCCATAGTAAGTCTATAATAGAGAAAATTTTCTGATATACAACAACTATTATCAATTCAACAGTCTTGGCTTCTTATGCTTGGAAGGATTTCAAGCCCAAACACTACTATCACATGTTTTTCTCATCCCAAATCCATTATTTACTAGATTTAAACTTAAGGTCTTTATTTTTTTATCAATCCATTATTTACTAGTTTTCAACTTGAGAGATATATTTTTATTTACTTTTATTTTTTCCACATGCCACAATTTAGTGGTTTTAAACTTGAGAGTTATGTTTTTATTTATTTTATTTTTTCTCTCAAGCTGCTATTTATTAGTTCTCAACTTGGGAGTTTTTTTATTATTATTATGTCAAGGATTGATTATATATTCTAAGACATGTTTTAATATTAATAAACATTTTATATATTAAGGTATATAAATTCATAAATCCATGTTTCTCTACTCCTACAAGTGCCATTAGTTTCACTACTCCTATTGGTATAAGTCTTTTGACTATCTATTATTTTAACCATCAAATTTTTTTTCTTGGCATTTTATACTTACTATATTATAATTACATCTATTCTCTTTCATGAAAGTTATTCTTATTATATTAATGGTTGTGCTAATGTTTTTGGCATCATTTTTCCTTGGTTTAGTTGTATTTTATGATAAATCTTTTCTCACTAGATTTTCCAATTGAATTAGGAATTCATGTAGTGATTTATCTTCAATAATCTGAAATGCCACTGATAGTATTAAAATGGGTAGTAAAAATCAAATTTTCACCATTTATTATAATCCATATACTAATTAGAATAGGCAATATTTTGTTAAATGCTTATATGAAGTGTAGCATGCCCATATAATTGTGTGTATCTTTATGTCCCAATCTGCAACATTGAGATTACATGTTTTTGTCAAGAGTTTTTCTATGAATTTAATAAAAGATTCAAGCATTCCATTAGATTTTTGGTTGTATGAAGTGATTTTATTATGATTAATGAAAAAGTACTTGATTAATGTTTTCATTATGGCATTAACGAAGTTTTTATCTTGGTCGCTAGTGATATTCAATGGACATCCAAACCATGTGATGATGTTTTCATAGAGGAAATTCATGGTTGTTTTAGTTTGAGCATTTATGGTGGTTTTGAATTATGCCCATCTTGTTAAGTATATTTTCTTGATGATAAATTTGGTCTGAGACCATCTTTCCATGGGCATTATTGGAAATGAAATTGACAGTCTATTTTTCAAATGTTAATAAGGCAAGAATAAATTTAAGTGGCATCTCATATTGTGCATTTGGTTTCCCCACTCACTATTAAATATCAAATTTACATGCATATATGTGTGTGTCCTTGAATATTATAGGCCACCATATACCCATCATCAATATTTTATTGACATTTCTTTTGTCGTAATTGTGCCCACCAATAATTCCTTCATGAAACTCTTATATAATGATTTATTTTTCATGCTTATGTATGACTCCTTAATATTTCATCTCTACCTTTCTTATGTAATACTCCATATATGAATGTAAAATTAAATTCCTCTTTTTATCCATTTTTGAATAGTTATCATGAAATTCACTTGTGGCTATACTTTCCATTTTTTTAAATGTCTCAACTTAGGATAAATGGGCACCTAGGAAATCATCAAGGGGATATTTGTCTTCCTCACTTTCAATACACGTTAAAAGATATGGTATTTATTATTTTTTTTTTATCATTTTGCCATGATTGTAAAATACCATTCTTGAAATAAAATTAACAATCAACATACTTGGCCTTCTAACAATGGTCTATTTAATAAATGTTTCAATGGTTTTTAATCTATATAGAAAACAAATGGGAAAGAAAATAAATAGAGATAGAATTTATGAAGATAAAAAACCTTTTTAATGATTTTCATTAATTTTGGAGTAGTTACGATCAATGTTTGCTAGTTTTTGGCTTCCAAATGAGATAGGATGGTCTATATTGTATCACAATTGTGCCAATATTATGCTTATTTTTATTCCAAAAACATCGTCATGTACATGAAATGGAATTGTCCAATTAGAAAATTTTATAATTGGTGTGTTTAATATTTCTATTTTTACTATTTCAAATTCCTCTTAACACTACTTATTCTAATATATCAGTTTATTATTTCTCTTCTTGAGTAATTGCTCAATGAGTGAGTTTATCATGACATATCCTTGAATGAATTTCATATGCTAGCATGTATAACCTAGCAAGGTTTGAGTGTATTAATGAGTCTTTAAACATGACAAATTGATTATTATGGTTATTTTAAATAGATCAATCAGATAATATGTCCCAATATCATTTAAAATGATGTGAGAAACACACATATTTTTAGGTTCAATGCAATCTGTAATACAAGACATATTTAGGACATGGTCCAAGGTGATTAGATGTGATCTTTGAGAAGTCCATAAATCATATAGTAATTTATATATACTTTTATGATGTCATGTTTAAAATATTGGAATGTGTTTATCATTATTATATTAAGGACTACAGATGCATTTTTTAGGATGAATATCATGACTATATACATAAAATAAGTTGATAGTATCCATATAATTCATTTATAAATGAACATAGTTCATGGTCCATGATGTTCTCTTGGACCTCATCAATGAACATTGTAGGAAAATGAGGTTGAACACAAGGTCTATTCAACTCATGAAAATCTACACAAATTCTTATTTCACTTGTTTTATTATTTTAGACCACAATTGAGCTGATCCAACATGTAACTTTTACTAGTTCAATGATTTCATCAACTATAATTTATTTATTTTTTATTATTTACGTTGTTTTTCATATTTGGATGTAACCAGTATTATCTCTTTTCTATGAATTTGATATCTAGTTTTAGTTGAATTTTCATGGCCCCTAATTCTATAAAGTTCTTGAGGAATATATTGATACTTTTTGAGTTAGATCATTGATTTCATAACAATACACTCATCCCAATAATTACCTATTTTGGCCAATTTATAGTTACCATATTAAGAGATGTTTTCTTGTATGAATTTTAATGGCTAATAAAAATACTATATTTTATCTATCATTGTCTTGATTAGTTATCTTTTCCCTTCTTAGGCCATATAATTATGTCCACTTGGGCCATCCTCATTTTAATTTTATATTTTTAAACATGTAGATTGTATAGTTTGGTACACCATTTTTAGTATGTCTATTTCCTCTTGATTTTTAAGAGATCACATCTATATATTATGGGATGTCTCTCAATTTTTCATATTGTGTCATTAGTTGAAGATTTATAAAACATTGATATATATTTTTATTTAATTTACATATTAGTTTATTTCCTAAATATATTTATTTTTACTTTATTGGATTAGAGTAGAAAAGATCAAATTTGCTTTAGGGCATAACAAACTTAGTGGTTAGGATCCCCAAATTTGAATGTTACACATAAATATTGGACAATTTGTTGGTAATTTTTGTCTTCCATTCATGTCTCTTGATACATGTTCCAAGTCTATGGTATATACCCTAATATACAATAAAATAATTTTATGTAAACTTTAGAGTATTTTTCTTGACATTTGATCCAGTATTATTCACAATGGTTAATGTGATGACAAAAAACATCTTGTACGATGTATTATGGAAGAGAAACATAAGATAGTCCTAATTGATGGTACAATATTTTCAAGGTATAAAAAATGTATTATTTTTGGATATACCATCTTGTGATAATACCTTATAGAGCTTTCCAATTCATAAGGTGATCTTTGTGTGTGTACAACCATATCAAGATATTGATTATCAATGTATAATTAAGAAAATCTAATTTTGATTCTTCATTTGGAAATACAGTCTCTATTTGTGTTAGATATGCTCTAAGGTCATTTTTATGAAAATTTGGTAAATTTCTTATGGGATGTTCCTTTACCTAACCAAAATGCTTTTTTAATTGGTGGTTGTGTTGGCTTTGAATGTTTTCTAGAATTTGAATTATCTTTGTATATGTCTATGGTATCATGTAAGTTGTCTTAATCATCATATACTATGGAATAATAAACAATTGTATCTTCATCAATGAAATAGTAAATTTATTATCCTTTGTCTATAATATGGTTTTGTTCTTGCATAATAATTTTAAATATAATGGTTTAAGTAAACTTGTTTCTAGATTTACATGTATCCATGCTTTGATGTCATATTCTAAGTAAATTTATCCTTATTCATTGATTTCAAAATATATGTCAAAATGTGGGATTTTACCTAGTACATATATCCATTTTATTTCATCAAAATCCACATCAGTGTCTTTAATTCCCAATAGTGATTATATCCATATGGTACGCATGCTAGTTTGTAGTGGAATATTATTTTAACCTTTTAGGAATTAGATGTATGTAAATCATATGCATAATTAAAGGGATGAGTAGAAGAAATCAAGGAAATAATATGCATGAAATGCTGCCACTAATTTGTTACAAAATTGACTAGATTTAACTTTTCTAAAAATATTAATAAATAGTGCAAATAAATACTTATATATAAAATATATGATGCAAACGATCTAAGTGTTAGAAAATGAGATATAAGTTGGTTTGAGTGTCATCCATTAGATCCCTTTGTCATAACCCCTCATGGATAGTAGCAACACATTTGGACTGTAACACCATATGGATTTAGTGTCATGATATTGGCATTAATGTCCATATGCAAAGTAGTCCAAAACTTTTGAGTGTACTTGTGTCTAGATTTTTGGGGTATGTTCCTACATGCACAAATTCTATAACTATTCATTGTGCTTATAATGACTAATTTATGGTGAAAACCCTAATCCTCCATAAAATTAGGGTACAATCTATAAAGTCTTTTTAATTGGTAGAATAGGATAGACATCCTCAACAGCTTAATGTGAAGAGATTTTCCTACATACCAATACTCTGAGGAGGGATTAATCCTTATATCCCCACTTAAGTATTAGTACAAATGCAAGGTATGCTAGTATGCTAGTGGACTTGAGTGCCTTGAGTATAATTGAGATTGGAAATATGGAAAATATGAGCTAAGGGATGTTTTGGATGGTAGTATGTAGAATTAGGGCAAAATAGGGATTGATAACCTTAATTATGCTTAACTTATTTCATGTTTGAATAGGTATCTTGCATCTAATTTACATATAGTGGATATAGGGCTAAAAGTCATGTATTTATAGCATTTTGTTGCTTTTGAAAATAATAGAAGATGTCTAGGCCAACCTTAACAAATATTTTTTTTAAATATATTCATTTTGGAAAGTTAGGGTGAAGGACACAAGTACCGTTTTGGGGACATTGGTACCATATGGCTCTAGTTTTCTTATTATGGTGTTACTATCTAGCTAGCATAAAATGTTAGATGTAAAATCACTAAGAGTGGGGGTGAATCAATTAGACCAAATAAATAAAAATCAATTTTAAACCTTTCAAAACTCTTAATTAGTTACCACAAGCATTCATGAAGCATACGCAACATTCATAACAATGAACAAGAGATGCAATGCAAGATCAAGCACATAACAAATGACATATGTGAGAAACCCTCTTGGGGGAGAAAAATCATTGGAACCTAAAAATGTAATACCATCCTATAATAATAATAATAATTAATTTATACCATCTATAACTGATTAAGGAACTAAAATCCCTTATTTAGTGAGCTTACAATCCCAAAAGGTGATATAACACATGTCTAGATGAGCAACCACAACAACTAGAATTTTAATAAGTTTTACCTTGAAAGGAGGCTAAAAACCCCTAGATGTTGAGATTACAAAACAAAACCTATGAAAATAAAAATCTCCTAAACATTTATTTCTTGTCAATCTAATGGAGATATAAATTATATCAGCTCTCTTCAACTTGGCACACTCAATGCATCCAAATCCACCTTTTGGATCACCCTAGACCTCTTCGCTCATCCCCAACATATAAGAGCACTAATATGACATCAAAAACATGACCCATAGGTCATAAATATAGTCCTAAATCTTATTTTATCATCAACCCATCCATTGGGAACACTAGCTCTCCTTTGCTCCACAACTCACACACACCTCTCTTAAGTCTCACATATGTCACTTCAAAATTTAGAAATAATCATATTTGGTTTCACTATTTATATTTAATTCATGAATTATCAAGTAAAAAATCTTAATTTTTTTCCCAAATACATGCCTTCACCCTTAAGGCATTTTACATAGGTCACACTTAAGCACAACATACTTTCAAATAGGCCTAAGTCACTTTTTAGGTCCTATGAAGACCCATTCTCCTCTTTGGAACTTATAAGAACAAAATAAGAACATAGGACCACTTCTAAATGCATTTAAATAATAAATTGTACCATTTTTACACCCTAAAATGAACACAATCACCAATACAATCTTTTCCTAGAGCACAATTTGGTCAAATAACATTTTGTGCACACAGTCACCATGAAAGAACACATTATTAACTTCTTAAGCACTGTTAATACTTAATATAGATTGAACACACATATGAAATCCAAAAAGATGATAATAATTAAGTCTAAAATACTTTAAAATATCTAATTCATCATTAAACATTGAAACAACATCAATACAAGATTAAACATCCTTCCCAGGTCACTTGCATAACAAACACAAAAACATAGTCAAATTTGAACCTTCATAACTTTTATTGTACACACTTTTATATATTCACATATATATTTCCATATGTTCCTTGGTATCCTCTATAATTTCTCTTTTTACGTCATGATTAAATTTTTCATCTTTCAAAAGTTATAGCCAAAATACAAAGCACTACTTTTTCCTTTGTTAAAATTCAAATATTCAAATGCAAATGGTCACAGTTAAATCTTGGTCACTATGCTATCATATCATGCTCTCATGTCTTAAAATTAAAATTTAACCATAAATATTATTTCAACTTTAACTCATAGTGAACCAATGCCTAAATTTTAAACTTCGAACATTTGACCTCAACTCATGCAATTTGGCAACTTTGACTTAATGCACACTGTCTATCTTTATGGATTAGCTAGGTCTTCATCATGCAATGCACACCATTCAAACAATATATATGAAAAACCAGTGATCATTATATAATTATCCTTTATATTTTATTATTTTTAAACCTATAACACTTGTCCTCATCTCATTGATTCCTGACATCTTGGAATGCACATGCTCCATTGATCCTTTTGTAAGAAACTCAATATTTAACTTCACTAACCAATGAACCCTTTGACTCATTTGACTTACTAAAAAATTTAGATTAGATGTGAAAACTCCTATGAACCCTTGTATATCCATCTGGTCCTTATCTTTAACATTGTGCAAAAATGAGAATCTCCATCTGGTCATGATATTTAACATTGTGCAAAAATTACTATGGGGAACATTGCTTATCTACATGGAAGGCCAATTTTAGACCTCAATAAATTTTATGACACTTGCATGATCTAAAATTTTGTCCACATGATATCCTCTCATAATATAATCCAACCATTTGAGAAAATACTCCTAAAAATTTCACACATGTGAGATATAACTCCATTAATATACTCACTCAGATTTCTTCTACCACAAAGCCAACTATGTTAACAAATATCTTGAAGGCCAACTTTTCATAGGTATATCTTTTGATGTAATCCATTTCATGATATAAAATTTATCACAAATCAAATAGGAACAAAATTTAATAAACCCATATGAAAATTTTATCCTTGTACATTCACATGTGAAAAATATAACAACATCAAAATGCCTACTCAACTTTTCTTGTCACATTGCATTTGCTTGGAAGCTCAACTTTGCACTTGCATATATTTTGTCAAACTAAGTTTCATGACCTAAAACTTATAATATAGAAACTAGGGACTAATGTGATTACAACCATTTGACTAAATTCTCATGAATCATTCACACATGGCAATGGTGATGTCATCAAACAACCTTTTCAGATCTTCTACCATTGGACCCAAAATGTTTAGATGAAAAAAATGATCAACTAGATGAAATTCACTCATGAAAACAAGCACTAAAATCATATAAAACCTATTATATGACCCCTTGTACATGATATATATTCCATACTCATCCCTAAAAATCTCTAGACATGTCAAAACTAAAGATCAACTAAGCCTCTTCCAAGCATACTAGGAGAAACACATTGCACACTTTGTCAATGTCACTTAGACTATCAAGGCACTTCATCCACTCACTTGGACACCACCATGACATAATTTAAAATTATCCAAAAATATCCCCATTTGTCATTAATGTCAATACACATCATATATAAATATATAGATCACTTTCCTTCTTTTTATGTCAAGCACTCTCTTAGCAGGAACTTTATCCCCCTTTGAAACAATGAAAAAGTGGGCACCAAATAATATTGAGGACCTAAAAATACTAACAATAGGAGTAGACTATATTATAAATATAGTAAAAACTCCCCCTTAAGAGCCTACATCTTCTTGCCTTGACAACTTATTCTTACTCCATGCCAACACACTCTTCAACCAAGCACTGCCACAAATGAAGAAAGAATACACAAAATACTAAAATATTATGGAAAACACCAAGAAAAATATTAGAGGGCCTCCCCCTAGTAATTTTGATAAATTTCACCTCCTAATCATCTTTAGATCTCCACACACCATGAAGAACCACCATACAGGCTTACTATCCTTCTCTCTCAAACCACCTCAAGGACCACCAACATAACTTCATACCACTTACCAAATAGGAAACATGTACTAAATCAACACAAGAACTTACCTTGAAATATTCATACATTTATCTTTTGGAGAAACTAAACAAAAGATAACTCTTCTTATTACAAGGCCTATCTAGTCTCCTTATAGCCCTACCTAGAACTTATAGAGCCCACAATTTCTAGTAGATGCACTATCAAAAATTAAAACTTCATATCTGGATCACTTTCATATTCCCCCTTAAGCACACCCATTTGTAACACCTAACTCATCATCTGCAACATACTTCCTTCAAAAAATAACTTGCCAATTAGGCCTCCATCTTGACAAAAACACGAATAATTTGAAAACCACAAACCTTAAAATCTATATAAAACATGATTTGATAACCCATTGTGCCCATTAAAATTATTAATAATCCTCAGACCTCAATCCATAAGGAAAAATCACTTTTTTAGAAAATCTTAAAACCCTAAAATCTCAAAACAAACAAAGTCAACAAACCTCTTTTTGGTCAATGTCCACATCTAAAACTTCTTGTACACTTGGATACAACCATTACACACTTTTGGACTAAAATTTGAGCCTCCATACCTTTGGGAACCTATACATCATATAACCCATTTTTAGGCCTGCTCATTCTTAAGATACAACTAAGAAAACTGAGAGAACTCAAAAATATTCAACTTGACTTCAACATACCTTCACATCACAAAACTAGTTAAAGTATGCTAGAATAAGGTCAAATGACCAATCTATATAAAAATATCATCTTGAAAAATCACAAATCCTTTTTTGCTACTTGAAAACCTTTAATCTAACCCTACAAACTGACCATATATAGTTATGGCATCACTTTGACATCACCATAGTATATATTCCACCTAGACATACCTAATCCAACTAAAAACACTCATCTCTAGCCTTATAAGATCATATAAATAACACCACATTAACACATGCTTCTCCACTTAAGGGAGTCTCTTAAGAAGCATAGATGGAGACATCCTTTGTACCATAATGCTCTAAAATAAAGTGAAGCCAGGAGTGTCCCACATCTCCTCATCAACCACTAGAATCCTCTTATAGTTATAATACTTCTTTCTCTTGTTTTTCTTCTTCTTAGTTTGAACTATGACAACTGATTATTTTTCTATATCACTCTCCTCCTCTTCTATAATTGGATTGATACTACATGGAGACACCCTAGACTTATGACATACATTTACATTTGTATAATCTTCCTTTCAACTTGGAACCTCATCACTAGACACTGACAATTGATGTTCTTTGCATGATACATGCTTAGCAATGGTAGGATGTTCACTTGGACCCATACATACATCAATACTATCTTTAACCAACACTCTTTTCTTCTCTTTGAGTTGGTCTTTTCACTCACAACATGAGTAGACAATGAGAGCCCTTAACACTCTTCAACTTCTAAAGAATTCTCCACCATAGTAAATAGATTAGTTGGATCTACATTATCATCATGACTCATACTTACCACCTTTGGCTTCCATGCATTGACTTGCCTTCTTCTTTATACTCTTGAAGCTTCATTAAACATATTCTATCTTATATGCCTTTGATTAAAAAACCTATTAATGTGACCTCTTTATTCATAATTGTATCACACCATACTCCTTCATAAAAACATAGTTTGTCTTATCATGTTTTAACATAAACTTGCAAAAGGTCCTTTGTCATGACAAACAAAACAACCCCCCCCTTTTGAAGAGGACTCACCTTGTCTAATCTTATGTGGACAATGGTTTGCAAAGTGTCCCACATCAAGATAGTTTGACCAATTAATTTTTTTCACTCCTTTTGACTAATGACCCCCATCATAGTCCCATACAAACCCATTTCTAATTGGTCTCTTGTATTCTCTAGATCTATGCCCAAATTGATTACATATGTAATAGTAACCATTAAAACTTACATACTTCATGGCATTTGGTTGTCTGATCTGATTTATCTTAATTCTATCATCACCTTCAGTATTTATCTAATGATTTGTTTTCAAGGTTAGATTGTTCTTGTACACATTAGTCTTTATATTGTCTTGAATTACATTCTTAAATTCTTCTTCATATCCAAGATCAGTTATATCACTAGCATGCTTTTGACCACTCAAAATATTGTCTAGATCACTTGAGATCTTTTCAAACCTCACAAATGACTTCACCTTACAAGATGTATTCTCTAACTTAGATTTCAATGGCTCATTTTCAATTACATACCTTGAACATTCATCTTCTTTAGCTTTCAGGATTGTAGATAGGATTTTTAATTTATAATTGAGTTGTTTGATCATATCTTCATACTCCTTGGTGTCTTCATTCATTATTGCCTCATACACACTAAATTGATCCTCATAGTCTATAATTTGAGACTTCATCTTCTTGTTAATCTTCTTCTCAATATTCATTTCTTCAAAATCATTTGTCAATACAGTCTCCTAGTCCACCTCATCTTTATCATCATCTGAATCATTCCAAGTGTACTCCTTTTGATGTGAGAAATTTCCTTCCTCATCCATGAATAGGGCTTAAGCTTCAATAGGACCATCATCTTCATGATCACACTTTGAGTCACTATCTTCACTTGCATCTAATGAGCTATAGTATTTATTAGTGTAGAGATCTTTCTTGTTCTTGAAGAACTTCTTTTTATTTTCATACTTTTTGAAACCTTTCTTCCTCTTTGTTGAGGTGTGGAGCTAAAAGCTTCACCAAATGAGCAAGTTTGCAAGTTGCAGGATTTACATAGTCACCGGCGTCGGTCAGGAGCGACTGACGTCAGTCAGGAGTCGACTAGGAGATGCCGACGTCGGTCATGGATCGGCCAATGTCGGTCACAAGCAAATAGGCAGGGACCGACGTTGGTCATCTGTGCATCCAGAATGCTATTTGTGTGGATAGAACAGAATGTTTGCATGGTAGGATTAAATGTTAGTCTTAAGTCTACATCTCTATTTTAAGTAAGACTATTTTGAGCCCTTGATTAGGAGGTGCATCTATTGGTTGTAATTGCATTGCTCATGATCCCTAATTCTATATAATAGGGATAATTCTTCATAGCTTATTGTAATTGTAGAGAATAGTACAAAATTGTATATGTGTATCAATCCAGGTTGTTGGAGTTGATTGTAATTGAGAGAGAGAGAGCTCTTGAGGGAAAGAGATCTAGAAAGAGATCTGTACATCTGAGAGAGGTGTGGAAGAAAAGAAGTTTCTTCAATTGTATTCCTTCTGTAAACAGTTTAATACAAGTTTTCAGGGTGGTTTCTTGTATCTCTTATTGTTTGCTATTTTTTGATTCTAGTTACTTATCATTCTGGTTTAATTCTGCATTTTATTGCTTTCATATAGTAATCAACTTTGTTGGTTGATCCCCAACAAGTGGTATCAGAGCTCAGGTTGACTAACAGGTGTTTCAGATCTGGTTAGTGTGTATTGACTACAAGTTACTCATAGGGATTTCTGTTTGAGTGGGAGAAAGCAATGGCAGAAGAAAGTAAACTGAGAATGGAGAAGTTTAATGGCAAGAATTACCAACATTGGAGAATGCAGATAGAGGATTATCTGTATCAGAAAGATCTATACTTACCATTAGGTGGAGTTTCAAGGAAGCCCACAGACATGGAAGATGAAGAATGGGAAGTTCTTGATAGAAAGGCTCTTGGATCTATAGAATTGAGTCTGGCATCTACTGTGATATCTAATTTATCATAGGCAAAGTCAATGATAGAGTTAATGACTACTTTAGAAAATTTATATGAAAAACCCTTAGCTTCAAATAAGGTATATCTTATGAAGCAGTTATTTAATTTGCAAATGCAGGAAGGTGGATATGTATCTAATCATCTAAATGATTTCCATGGAATTGTAAATCAATTAAATTTAGTCAAAATAGTGTTTGATAATGAAATTAAAGCTCTATTAATCTTATGCTCTTTACTTGAGAGCTGGCATAGCTTGGTAATGGTAGTTAGTAATACTGCATCTGCTTCAAATATTTTAAAAGTAGATGATGTTGTTAGTGTAATCTTGAATGAAGAAATTCGCAGGAAAAGCACAGAGGAAACATCAGGGAATGCTTTAAGTTTTGAGAGCAGGGGAAGGCAAAAAGAGAAGAGTAAGAAAGGGAGATCAAGGTAAGTCAAAGATGAGAGGTAGATCCAAATCTAGAAATGGCAAGAAGCCACAATGCTAGAATTGTGGAAAGATAGGGCACATAAGCAAAGATTGCTGGTCAAAACCTAAAGAAGACAATCAGCATGAAGGTAAAGAAGAAGCAAAAGTTGTAGGTATTACACAAGATGCTCTTATATTCTCTTTGCATAATAATATAGAATCTTGGGTGTTAGATTCTGGTGCCTCTTTTCATGCTACCCCTAATAGAGAATATTTTAGTGACTATGTCCATGGAGATTTTGGAATAGTTTATTTAGGGGATGATGAGCCTTGTAAAATTGTTGGCAAAGGAAAAGTGCAGCTGAAAATGTAGAATGGAAACACATTGGTGTTGAGAGATGTCATGCATGTACCTAGCTTGAAGAGGAATTTGATTTCTGCAGGAAAGTTAGGGGATGAGGGTTGTACAGTAACTCTCACAGCTGAATCTTGGAAGGTGACCAAGGGAGCACTTGTATTGGCCAGAGGTAAGAGAGTAGGTACTCTCTATTTATGTAATTGTATTACTGATAATTCTCCTTCTGTATTATCTACTTCAGATGTGGATGCAAAGTTGTGGCACTCTAGGCTCAGCCACATGAGTGAGAAGGGAATGTCTATTCTTAAGTCAAAAGGTAAGCTTTCAGATTTGAAAAGCATAAATCTAGATTTTTGTGAGCATTGTGTGTTTGGAAAATAGAAGAGAGTGAGTTTTCTCAAGACTGGGTCAACAAAGAAGAAGCACAAATTGGAGCTTGTTCACACAGATGTGTGGGGGCCAGCTCAAGTTGCTTTTATTGGAAGATCACGGTACTATGTTTCTTTCATAGATGATGCTACAAGAAAGGTATGGGTCTATTGTATAAAGAAGAAATCTGATGTTTTTGACACGTTTAAGATTGGAAAGCTATGGTTGAGAATGAAACAGGCAGGAGATTGAAGTGCCTGAGATCTGACAATGGTGGTGAGTTCTATAGCCACAAGTTCAACTGGTATTGTTATATGCATGGAGTACATAGGCAAAGGACAATTCTAAGGACACCTCAGCAAAATGGAGTTGCTGAAAGGATGAATAGAATAGTAATAGAGCGTGCAAGGTGTATGAGATTGCATGCTGATTTGCCCTTAAAGTTTTGGGTAGAAGCTATGGATACTGTAGTTTACCTGATTAATAGAGGACCCCTAACAGCTCTGGATGGTGGAATTCTAGAAGAGGCATGGATAGGTAAAAAGATAGATCTCTCATTTCTCAAAGTTTTTGGTTGTGAAGCCTTTGTGCACGTTGATAAGGAAAATAGAAAGAAGCTGGATGCTAAGTCTATGAGGTGCACATTTATTGGCTATGGCTCTGATGATTTTAGATTCAGGTTTTGGAATCTAGGAACTAACAAAATAATTAGGAGCCATGATGTTTTCAATGAAAAAGTGATGTATAGTGATCAGCTCAAGAAGCTGAATCAATCTAGGCAGAGTAATGGAGAATTGGACAAGGTGACGGTCCAAAATGAGCTTGCAGAAAAGAATTATCACAGACAATAAAACACAGAGACTGATGTCGGTCAAGAAGGAACTGACGTCGGCAATACAGGAATCGATGTCGGTCATACAATGACTGATGTTAGCCGGGAAGGAATTGACATCAGTCAGGAAGAATCGACGTCGGCCAGTAACAGGCTTGGAGGTGACTGAGGTCGGTCACTGTCAGAGAATTTGGGCAGACAATGTGTTGTGAATGAGTCTCAGATGCCCATCAGGAGGTCAGAAAGGGTAAGTAAACCTCTAATTTGATATTCCCCTTCATTATTCTATTTATTGCTTATTGATGGTGGAGAACTAGAGAGTTTTGATGAAGTAATACAGGTGGAATCCAAGAATCAGTGGGAGCTAGGCATGAATGAGGAGATTGATTCCTTGAAAGAGAACTAAATGTGGGATTTGGTTGAGTTTCCAGTAGGAAAGAAGACACTGAAGAACAGATGGATCTACAAATTGAAGGAAGGTGAGAATGGACAGATGAGATATAAGGCCAAGTTGGTAGTGAAAGGATTTGCACAAAAACCAGGTATTGATTTTGGTGAGATTTTTTCTCCTATTGTTAAAATGACTTTTATACGGACTGTATTGTCTTTAATTGCTATTGAGGATTTGTATCTTGAGCATCTTGATGGTAAGACATCATTTTTTCATGGAGATTTGGATGAATAAATATATATGGATTAGCTGGAAGGATATGAGGTCAAAGGTAAGGAGAAGTTAGTGTGCAGATTGAAGAAAAGCTTGTATGGCCTCAACCAAGCTCCTAGACAATGGTATCTAAGATTTGATAGGTTTATGACTGAGCATGGCTATAATAGGTGTCAATCTGACTATTGTGTTTATTTTAAGAGATTAGATAATGGTAGATATATTATTCTATTGTTGTATGTAGAAGATATGCTGGTTGCAGGGTCACACATGTAGGATATCTTTGAGCTTAAGGTGAAATTAGCTCACACATTTTCCATGAAGGATTTGGGAGCAGCAAAGAAAATCCTTGGCATGAGCATTAAGAGAGACAACAAAAATCACAGGTTGATTTTGTCTCAAGAGGGTTATGTGAACAAAGTGTTGAAATGGTTCAATATGCAAGATGCAAAACCGATAAGCACACCTTTGGCTGGACATTTTAAATTGAGTAAATAATAGTGTCCTAATTCATATGATGAGGTAGAGTACATGAGTAGAGTTCCATATGCTTCCACAGTAGGGAGTTTAATGTATGCAATGGTTTGTACTAGACCAGATATTGCCCAAGCAGTGGGAGTTGTTAGTAAGTATATGGCCAATCTAGGAAAGGAACACTAAAAAGCAGTTCAGTGGATTCTTAGATATCTGAGAGGGACCAGCAGTAGGCATTTGTGCTATGGTGGGTCAAACACTTCTCTACATGGTTATGTAGATTCAAATATGGTAGGTGATTTGGATGGCAGAAGGAGCACCACAGGATATGTTTTCACTGTTGGTGGAACGGCGGTTAACTGGATATCAAAGTTGCAAAAGGTTGTTGCCTTGTCAACTACGAAAGCAGAATATATTTTAGTCACAGAGGCTAGAAAAGAGATGATATGGATGACACGGTTCATGGAAGAGCTAGGAAAAGAGCAAGAGAGTTGCAGATTATACAGTGATAGTTAGAGTGCAATTCATTTGGCTAAGAATTCAGCCTTTCATTCAAGAACCAAGCATATACAGCTTAGGTACCACTTCATAAGATAGGTATTGGAGGATGGTGAGTTGAAGCTGGAGAAGATCCATACAGATAAGAACCCTGTTGATATGTTAACCAAGCCGGTAACAAAGGAGAAGTTGAATCTTCATTCAACTTTTATTGGTCTTCATGATTGAGTTTGAAGATGGAGAAGCTAGAAGATGTTGCTGTACAGGTACTGGTGCAGCTGTTTATCTCCAAGTGGGAGATTGTTGAGGTGTGGAGCTAAAAGCTTCACCAAATGAGTGAGTTTGCAAGTTACAAGATTTACACAGTCACCGGCGTTGGTCAGGAGTGACTGACATTGGTCAGGAGTCAACTAGGAGATGCCAGCATCGGTCATGGATCGGCCGACATCGGTCACAGGCAGACAGGCAGGGACTGACGTTGGTCACCTGTGCGTCTAGAATGCTATTTCCATGGACAGAACAAAATGTTTGCATGGTAGGATTAAGTGTTAGTTTTAAGTCTGCATCTCTATTTTAAGTAAGACTATTTTGAGCCCTTGATTAGGAGGTGCATCTATTGGTTGTAATTGCATTGCTCATGATCCCTAATTCTATATAATAGGGATAATTCTTCATAGCTTATTGTAATTGTAGAGAACAGTACATAATTGTATGTGTATCAATCCAAGTTGTTGGAGTTGATTTTAATTGAGAGAGAGAGAGCTCTTGAGGGAAAGAGATTTAGAAAGAGATCTGTACATCTGAGAGAGGTGTGGAAGAAAAGAAGTTTCTTCAATTGTATTCCTTCTGTAAAGAGTTTAATACAAGCTTTCAGGGTGGTTTCTTGTATCTCTTATTGTTTGCTATTTTCTGATTCTAGTTACTTATCATTCTGGTTTAATTCCACATTTTATTACTTTCATATAGTAATCAACTTTGTTGGTTGATCCCCAACACTCTTATCAGACCTATATGTCTTCTAGTCTTCATCTTGGTCTACATCATGCTCTTCATCATCATGATTATGAGGGAACTTTTTAGCAAAATTTATTATCTCATCACAATTTAATCATTTGAATGGTATTTCACCATTATAATTGCTTGAACTTATTTTCAATTTCCTTGTAAACAAAGCAATCAGTTCATCCTCATCTATATCAAAAATGTCATCCTCCTTAGGATTGTTACCTTGGAATTTATTCTTAGGATTCATATTTATCTTGAATGTTGCTTCCTCATTTGGTGTTATATAATCATTCTTCCTCATCTCACATGTAGTAAGGATGTTGTGCAATTCATCAAACTTTAACTGAGTAAGATCATGACTTTCTTCTACAGTAGATACTTTAGGATCAAACTTGTGAGAGAGGGACCTTAATACCTTTTGAAAAATAGAAGATTCTTCAAAGTTATCTCCAAGACATCTGATGATGTTCAAAATTTCATCAACTCTTTACATAAAGGATGCTCGTGAATCTTCCTCCATTTTAAGACTCTCAAATTATCTTTAGTGAGCCTGCAACTTTACCAACTTAACTTTTGAGTCTCCTTAAAAAATAATATTCAATTTGTCCCATTTGTCTTTATAATATTTAAAATGGATTACCTTGGTATATTTAGTCTTTTAAAGACCATAAATGATATCATTCATTGCCTTATAATTATTCTCAAACAACTTCTTGTCTACAACACTAAAAGGAGTAGTAGGAGCAACATAACCATCCACAACAGATTGCCAAATATCAAACCCTAGGGACATGATTTATATCCTCATTATTACACTCCAAAAAGAATAATTATATCCATTGAACATTGGTTCTTAATTAGTATATAAGCCTCCTTGATGACTACCCATATTAAACCTTAGTTCACTTTCAAGTTGTCAAGCATTTACTAAAAGACATGCTTTAATACCAATTATTAGAGGTACAATCATTATAAGGGAGGGGGGTGAATTAGTGAGACCAAATAATTCAAATTCAATTTTAAACCTTTAAAAATTATTAATAAATTACCACAATCATTCATGAATCATACACAACATTCATAGCAATGAACAAGAGAGACAATGCAAGATCAAGCACATAACACATGACATATGTGGAAAACCCTCTTAGGGGAGAAAACCTATTGGAACATAAAAATGGACTACTCTAATATAATAATAATAACTAATTTATACCATATATAATTTATCAAGGAACTACAATCCCTTATTGAGTGAGACCACAATCCCAAAAGGTGATACAACACCTGTCTATCTAAACAACCACAACAACTAGAATTTTAGAAAGTTTTACCTTGCAAGGAGGTTGTAACCCGATAGATGTTGAGCTGACACAACAAAACCTATGATCATAAAAATATCATAAACACTAATTGCTTATCAATCTGATGGAGATACAAAGTATATCATCTCTCTTCAGCTAAGAAAACTCAATGCATCCAAATATACCTTCTGGATCACCATAGACCTATTCACTCACCCTCAACCTATAAGAACACTAATATGAAATAAAAAACATGACCCATAGGTCATGCACATAATCTTAAATATTTTTTACTCATCAACCCATACACTAGGCACACTACCTCTCCTTTGCTTCACAACTCACACACACCTCTCCCAAGTCTCACACAAGTCACTTCAAAATCTAGAAACCATCATATTTGGTTTCTCTATTCATATAAAATTCATGAATTATCAATTAAAAAATCTTATTTATCAGCCAAAATACATTCCTTCACCCTTAACACATGTTACATAGGTCACACTTAAGCACAACATACTTTCATATAGGCCTAAGTCACCTTTTAGGTCATATGAAGACCCATTCACCTATTTGACACTTATTAAAAAAAACTAAGCACATAGGACCACTTAAATTGCATGGAACCAATACACATGACCTCTTTTACATTCTCAAATAAACACAGTCACCAATACAATCTTTTGCTAGAGCATAATTTATTCAAACAATATTTTGTGCACACAATCACCATGAATGAACACACAATCAACTTATTAATAATTAATTATAAAAAAATTATATTTATCACACCTCTAAATTCCATAAAAATTATCCTCATGAAGTTTAAAACACTCTCCAATATCTAAGTCATCATAAAACATCAAAATAAAATCAATACAAGCTCAAACATCCTTCTTGGGTCACTTGTATAACAAACATAAAAACATAGTAAAATTTAAACATTAATAACTTTGAATATAAATAATTTATAATATTTAAATATTTGCCTTGGATTACTTGATAAGTTTGATTTCTACATCATGAGAAAATTCCTTTTGTATCAAATGTTATAGCCAAAATATAGAGCACTAGTTTTTCCTTTGTTAAAATTCAAATATTCAAATGCAAATGGTCACAATTAAACCTCGATCACTATGATATCATATCATGCTCTCATGTATTCAGATTAAAATCAAACTTTTTATCTTATTTTAACTTTAATTCATAGTTCACCAATTCCTAAATGTTAAACTTAAAACATTTGTCCTCAACTTGTGCAATTTGGCAACTCTGACTTAATGTGCACAATTGATCTCTGCAAATTAGACAAGTCTTTATCATGAAGTATGCACCATTAAATAAATATATATGAACACCCACTCATAATGAGATCATTATACTTTACCTTTTCTTAGTGTTAAACCTCAAACACTTTTCCTCATCTCATTGCTTCTTGACATCTTAAAATGTACATGCTTCGTTGATCCTTTTGTAAGGAACTCGATCTTTAACTTCATTAATCAATGAACCCTTTGAATCATTTGAATTAATTAAAACTATAGATACATATTTACAAACTCTCATGAACCATGTTATCTCCATCTATTTCTAATCTTTAACATTATGCAAAAATGACTTAAGTAGGGGGACCATTGTTTATTTGCCTGGAAGGCCAACTTTGGACCTCAATAACTTTTGATGTGCTTAGATGCATGATATAAAATTTGGACCATAAGATATCCTCTCATAGGATAATCAAACCATGTGAAAAATTAATCTTGAAAAATTCACATGTGTATATATATCTCCGTTAATCTTATCACTTAGATTTCTTCTGCCATAAAGCCAACTATGTCAACAATTGTCTGGAAGGCCAACTTTGCACATGCATATATTTTGATGCACTTTATATCGTGATCTAAAATTTAGTGAAAATCATCTAGGAAAAAAACTTAATAAAACCATATGAACATTTCTCCTCACACCTTCACATGTGTTAAATATAACAACATCAAAATTACTACTCAACTTTTCTTGTCACATTGTAAATTTGGCTAAGTATGAGAAAACACTATCAAATTGCCTGAAAGCCCAAATTTACACTGGCATATATTTTATCATGATTATTTTCATGACTTAAAATTTAACATATAGAAACTATGGACTAATTTTATCACAACCATATTACCAACTCCCCATAACTCATTCACACATGGTAATGGTGATGTCAACAAACTACCTACTTAGATTTTCTACCATTAGACCCAAAATGTTTAGATGAAAACAATGATCAAAAGATTAAACCCACTCATGCATAGAAGCACTTAAATCATAAAAAAACTATTATATTACCCATTGAACATTCTAAATACTCCATACTCATCCTTGAACATCTATAGACATGTCAAAATTGAAGACCCACTAAGCATACTAGGATAAACACATTGCACACTTTTTCATTATCACTTAGAATATCAAGGCACTTTATCCACTCACTTACACACATTCATGACATCATTGACAATTATACAACATAAAACTGGACACAAAGGGCTAGGATCAAGAAATGAGGGTTTGGGGTTGCTTTGGAATTGATTAATGATGCATGTGGTCCATATGAAGGTTGAAAAAGTGTGATAATAAGCTTTAGGACAGGTCTAGGGATAAGATATGGAAAAGTAGTCTCAAGTAACACTCTTAACACCCAAATACCAAATTTAGGTGATTACATTCTTTGACCCCTACTTTATGATATAAATGTAGCAAAGTGAAATGACTAGGATAAAGGAAAAATAAGTGTACTTGGACTTACCTAGGAAGTGAAGCCCATGAAGTTGAATCCTAGTATGTGAAGTTAGGTCTATATATGTGAATATTAATCCAAATCAAGTCTTGCAATTGAAATGTGCATAAATTAAGTCCTTAATTAAGAGATATCAAAATCAAAGTACTATGATAAGTAAAGAAGTAATTGAGTAAAACTAAGTAAAGAGATGGTAAAGAGGAAAAGAATGAATGAACCTCGATGGGTATGTGAACCAATGTATGAACCTAGTGATAACCTATGTGTTCACATGTATATAGTGATTAATTAGTGAATATATTGGACTATGTTGATAACTTGATAAATTCTCATGTGTGGGTGGCTCAAGAACTCAATATATTTTTTACTCCATCATTTCCAACCCCTGTTTGGTGGATCATGACCTATAAATAGCTTGGATTGGACTGATAGTGTGCCTAACCCTCTCATGTGGCTAGATCAATAAATCAAGTAGGCTATGAGTCCATAATTTCCCAACTATGTGTAGTATATTAATTTGAAATTGAAATACGTAAAGTAATGAAGATATCTAAATAAGTATATCTAATTATGTATATCAGCTCTACATCCCTTTGAGTACACTAGGTGACTTTGGGCCACTTAAGAAAACAAAATACAATAGATAGAGTAAGGCATGAAATTGGTTATAACATCAAATATGATATTAGGTGTAAATAGCATAGGTAAGGACATGTAATTTTTCATTTTGTCTAATCAATTTGTGTGTAACAAAGCATACCGAAATAATGTGTGGTGTATATGCCCCCAAATCTGATATTTGAGCATATGGATTTTTGACTGAGTTGTAACCTATATCCAAGTATCTAAACTAAATATGGGAAGGATCATGCCATGTATGATGCCCCAAATATATAAAACTAGTATGAATATGAGATAACTAATGTGAATCTAAATAAAAATTAAGTATAACTAATAAACTTGTAATTAGATTTGTGAAAACATGTACAATACTTGTTGTAATATTTTTACCAATCTAAGTTGTTCTAAAATTGAGTCTAATGGACAATAGTTTTATCTTGGATAGTATCATGATGTGGCACTAATTTCACCATTTGGGTGCTAGTGTTTTTTTGGTTTGAATTGTGCTATTGTACAGATTTTTGAGTCACTATTTTTCCACTATGTTTATATGTATCTAATTTTTTGTAATCAAGCTTGTGTGTCAATAGTGGACTATGAGTGAAATATAGGATCATATTCTCTATGAAAAAATTCTATGAATGTCCCTTATTTTGAGGGGATTTTTTGAACATGTGCAAGAACTATTCTCATAGTAAAAAGCTCTACAGAATGTGTGTTAGGTAGATCATTTATGATAATTGTATGATAATCTAATACAATGTGCATACATAACATAGAAATGTAATATAATTTGAGCATAAATATTTAATGTAATATGTATTTTATGTCTATAATTTTACAAGGGTTTCAAAATAGATGTAATCAACATATGTAACAACAAATCTGAGTATAACTAAGTATCTACCTAGGGGATGGGAAGGGTAGATGCATGAGGTCCATCATGACATCAAGAATTGGTGTGTGTAACAAAAAAATAAAAGTTTCATGTCCATGAGCATACAAGAAAATATACCTAAAAAACACATGAGGAACACAAAATAGCCAAGGGACCAAAAATTAAGGGACATGACACATGGCACTATATCTAAGAAAAAACACATATAAGGACATGTTCAAATGTCCACATATGCAAGCAACATATAAGTTGTATATGAGCCACATATAAGGGCATGTCCAAATGTCCACATACACAATCAAGTAAATACACAAACAAGGGACATGGACACATGTCCAAGGCATAAGTACTATGAATAAAAGTGACATATAGCTAAAGAACAATGGCATATTAAAATACCCTCGAATAGAAGAAGCAAAAGGGATACAATCAAGTCTGAACTCGGTAAGCTATAAATGAAAACATACTTGAATATGTAGTACAAATCTGTGTAAGAGATAGGATGTACATATGATGAGTCTAAAGTAGTGAAAGATGGAAAAAAATCTAAGTATAAATAAAAATGATGAATATCAAGATCTAACAATGTTAAATCTAGTATGAAGAATATAAAAGGATATATCCTGGAATTATAAATTATGTATCACATGCCCCAAAGTGGGAAAATGTGTTAAGCAAAGAACCTTGAATTGGTGTATATTCCCCTTATGGTAGATAATAGCAAGTTTGGATCAGTGTGGAGGGCCTTAGTACTATATCAATTTGCAATCACTTGTCAAAAACAAGTAAAGCATGTATTATGATGAAACCAACTATACTCAGATAGGTAGCATATTTAGCATTCAGTAAATATAAAAATGTAAACATATAAATGCATACAATCTATAAATTTTGTGATTTTTGAGTAATAATTTCAATGTTTGTATGTTTTTAACATGTTATATTATTTTTATATTTTTGGATATAAGCTATGTAAAAGTAATATTAAAATGAATTATTATGTACAAGGATAAAATAAAGAGGGAAAGAATTTATGAGAAAATAAAAACCATACTAACCGATGAGTCTCATGAGAGACTCATTATCACTGTGACCTGTGTCAAATAAGGTAAATGTTATCGTGCATGCTATCTAAAAGGGAAATTATGGTCCCATAATCTATTATAATAAGTAATTTATATATGTATATGCCTATGTATGGGTGCTATAAATCTTTGGCACTAACTAAGGTGTCATGTGAACTATAGGGGTCTTAAGACCCCATCTAGTAGAAGAAGCTATAGGTGACATAGGTGCCCTATGTTGAGAACCCTAAGAACCCAATAATACTAATCTTAACAAAAATTTAGTGGAGGAAGGTCATCTAGAATATATGATATATTTATGATTTAAGGGTCTCTCTAATAATTGTCTCCATGGGAGAGTATGCATACATGTCAATACTATAGGATTAGATCTTGCCTACGGTGGTGGCTCTATTAAACTCTTTGGTACATAAAAGGAATTATGGTCTGAGATATAATTGATAAATATGTTATATATGGTAACTATGTTGGAACTGTAACTAGATGTGATGGTAAATGTGTTGTAACTACCTATGGAATATGTAGAGGATACTCATATGGAAGATCCTTAACTTTTACCACCTAATTTGCGTGTATGGATTTCAGGCATCTACGCACTTTGGATGGGATGGTTCATAGCTATTATATCCATGTCATACCCAATAACATATCAAACATGCATACACTAGGCACTACTAATAATTGAGTGGCTATATATGATTTTCCAACCTATTATGGAAGCATAATCTCCCCAATACAACTCTGAACATGACCACTAAAACTAATGATAAGTGTGTTTGTAGGGAATATATCTTATTGTAAATAGCCCAAATGTTATAAAAGTGTCATAGTAAACATGCTAATACTTGACCTATTTTAAATCATAACACTATGGATAGGATGATGATATATGTAGGCTTATACAAAGGGTGCATATAAATCTATAACATCATCAACAATCTTTTGATCTATGAAGGTGATGAGTAGTCTAGATGGAATTTTAGTATGGTATATACTAATGATGTTCTACAATGAGTGTGTTTCCTTTGAAATAGTATGATATGAAGCTAGTGGTGGATGTACCTAGTATTTGTAGTGAACACTTGAAGTGTCCCCTACCTCATTCATTATGTGCTTTGGAAATAAAATTGAGAATATCTTTAATGCCTTATCTTCCATTTGTTGTACTTTAAGTGCCTCTATGGGTGTGACCACATCAATAATGTTAGCCTCAATTAAGTCTTGTATCTTATGTTTTAGGATTATACATATATTTGTTGTATGACATATTACCCTGTGATACTTGTAGAATGCATTACAATCATAACTCTTTGTAAGATGCCATATCATGTCAAACTCTTTTATGGGAGGGAAAGATATGACATTACATTCCAAGATCTATTATGAAACCTATGCTAGTGACTCTGTAAGGTTGGTAGAAGATAAAACCAAACAAGGAAATGGCTCTGAAGTTGCACTAATTATTACCTTTTACTCAGTCTTGTTCTCAGTGGCGCTTACTTTGTATGGAGGTTTATTTTAACTCTTAGAAGTTAATTCTAATCCATTAGTATATTTTAGTCTACCCTGATATAAGCTTGACTTCTCTTTATTTTATTATGTGGCACAAATATGTGAATGTTGAAAACATCTTAAATAAGATAGCTTCATGTAATGTTGGTAAAAGACTCTTTTTAAAGATGTCCTTAATATCTTTTTTTGCCATGGGGCTAGTCAATTTAGATAATATAGTCTTGTATTGTAAGATGTATTCTACGATAAGTTCATTTAACTTTTGTTTCAACTATGCAACTCAAGCATATGAGATCTTGTCACTAATATTGATGGAAAAGTGTGCTAAAACCATTTTTTCCAAAGGATTGAATGTTGTGATAGATTGATTTGGTAAATCATAAAACCATTGTAAGTCATAATCCTTTAAACTACTTGGAAACAACTTTTTGAGGAGCCAATCATTGGACACATGGTCCAAACATGCTATGTGAAAATATTGAAGATAGTGCTTTGGGTCACCCTTTCCATCATATAAGGTAAGTTTAGGTTTCATGAATCCATATGGTAAGGGAGTTGCCACTATGTCATGTGCCAAAGGTGTATGTAAGATAACATTAGAATCCAAGACATGTGATGGCCTAGTAGCTCCCTTCCAAAGATGTAACACCTTAGCCTATAGAGTATGAACCTCATGTATAATGGATTGTAAATATAGAGTGGACGAACTAACCATAAAAGGTGTAGCTATCACTAAAGGTTGTTGACTTAAAATTGTAGGTTGTGCTAGATGAGTTGCCATTGTGGTGTAAAAATGCTACTAGATGGGGGAATTGAATATTGACCATTGTTTGATTTGTTCTTAATTTCCATTATGGATTTTAAAATGTGTGCATGATCAATGGGCTATTCTTGAATTCTATCTCTAAATTTCAATAGGACCTCATATTTATTGACAATTATGTTATTATTGTTAAGTATCTTGATTTATAATTGGTGTATCATCTTGTTCTTGATAATATTGTTCATATTCAGATGCATTATCATTAAAATCCACATAATCAGGGTTTGAAGATCAACAACATGACTTATAAAAGGTCCCTTATCCATGTTATAATCTTGATTACTAGGAATCTAAATATGCCCTAAAGGATTACCACCTAGCCTAGAACGATGACTTTTTAATATGGAATATAGTAAATAAATTGGAATAGAGTTACCAAAATATAATATGTTAAATTTGAAAAATTAAAAGCAACTAATGAAAATAGGAAAAAGAAGGATATAAACCCTAGGAGCATCTAAGGTTAGGGTTTGAGCTATGTTTGAAGTAAGTTCGATTCACCAAATGTTTTAACCTTTTATTTCTTAACTTATGTAAATATTATGATTGATTAAATGGTTGAATAAATTAATTCAGGGAAACAATATGCATGAAATACTACCACTTATTTTTTATAGAATTGACTAGATTTGACTTTTCTAAAAATGGTAATAAATAGTGTAAATAAAGACTTATCTAGAAAACACCTAATATAAATGACCTAAGTGTTATAAACTAAGATATAATATGGTCAAAATGTCGTCAATTAGATCCCTGTGTTAGAACCCCTCCTAGATAGTAACACCACATTTGGATAGTAGCACCATGTGGCTCCAGTGTCTTGATATTAGCACTAGTGTCCTATGTGTAGGACTATCTTGAACTTATATCTATATTTATGGGGTATGTTATGCATACACAAATTATATAACTCTATATTATGACTATAATGATTTATTTATGGTACAAACCCTAATCCTCCTTGCAAGTAGGGTAAGAGTTGAAAAGTTTATTTGTTATTAAGATAGGATAGACATCCTCAATAAATTATTGTGAAGAGAGTTTTTTACATACTGATAGTCTAATGAGGGATCAAGCCCAATGTAGTTATCCCCACCTAAGTGGTAGTGCAAGTGCAAGTGATGTTAGTATGATAGTGGCCTTGAGCGCCTTGAGTATAATTGAGATTGGAAATCCATAAAATCCAAGATTAGGGATATTGTGGATGGTAATATGTAGAATTAGGGAAGAATAGGGATTGATAACCTTAATTATGTTCAACTTGTTTCATGTTAGATTAGGTATTTTGCATCAGCTTTCCATCTAGGGTATATAGGGATAAAAGTCATGTATTTATAGTGTTCTAGTGCTTGTGTGGATAATGAAAGATGTCTAGGCTGACTTTATAAGGCTTTAGATTTTCACAATATATTCATTGAGTAAATTTAGGGTAAATGACATAAGATCTAGTGTCCTTATTATGGATCTACTATCTAGTTGGTAGAACACTAGGCACGAAGGGCTAGGATTAGGAAATGAGGGGTTAAGATTAATTTGGAGATAAATATGGATTCTTTTGGTCTACATGAAGGCTAAATGTGTGTGATAATTAGATATATGATATGTCTAGGGCTAAGTTAGGGATAGGTAGTCTCAAGTATCACTCTTAAAACTCAAATTCCACTTTTACATGATTATAAATGATTTAACCTTTTAGGGTTTAGATTATGTAAATCCTATATTTAATTAAAGGGTTGAGTAGACTAAATTATGGAAATATTATGCATAAATTATATTCATTGATTTACTACAAAATTGATTAGATTTAACTTTTATAAAAATAGTAATAAATAGTGTAAATAAAGACTTATGTGGAAAACACTTGATATGGACAATATAAGTGTTGTAAATTGAGATGAAATCTAGTTTTTGTGTCTTCAATTGTATCCATATGTAATAAACTCTCTTAGATAGTAGCACCATAATGGATAGTAGTTTTATTTGGCTCTAGTGTCCTCAATGTATTCTATAAGAGAAACATAAGATAGTCTTAACTGATGGTACAAAATTTTTAAGGTAGAGACAATGTCTTCTTTTGGAATATACCATATTGTGATAAAAACTTTGAGATATTTCCAATTATTAAGGTGATCTATGTGTGTGTGCCACCATATCACAACATTGATTATTAATGTATCATCAAGAGAGTCTAATCTTACTTCTTTATTTGGAAAGATAGTCTTCATTTGTGTCAAATATGATCTAAAGTCATTTGTTACATAAATTTGGTGAAGTTATTTTGGGATGTTTCTTTACCTAACCAAAATGCTTTTTTAAATTTTTGGTTGTGTTGGATTTGAATGTTTTTTAGATTCTGAATTATCTTTGTAGATGTCTATGGTATCATATAAGTTGTATTAATAATCATATATTATAGAGCATTAATCAACTATATATTTATCTATGAAATAGTAAACTTCTTATCCTTTGTCTATAGTATGTTTTTGTTCTTGCATAATAATTTTAAATATTATAGAGTAAAGAAACTTGTTTATAGGCTGTCATGTATCCATGTTTTAATGTCATGTTCTAAAGAAATTTATCCTTCTTTTAGTTCAAAATATGTCTAAATGTGGGACTTTACCTAGTACATATATCTATTTTATTTCATCAAATTCCACATTGGTATCTTTAATTACCCATATTACTTATGTCTATGTGGTACTCATGCTACTTTGTAGTGGAATATGTATGATGATCTCATTTCCTTCAAATGTTATTTATTCATATTCAGAAGTTATTTGTATGAGCATTACATGACCTTAGAATAAATTATTTTAGATATTCCCATAAAGTTTACCTTTGCTCCTTTTATAACCCATAATAGTGCTTTTAGACTTCCATACACAGTTTCAATGTCATAATTTACCATATGTAAGATGGGTTTCCATAAGACTTACCATGTTATTTTTAATATTACATTCACATCGGTCCATAATTCTAACAATAATTTTTTTTAATCCATGACCTTCAACATTTGTGTCTAAATATACTTCAGAATTATTCCATGAGATTTTTGTTCAAAATACATTATTATTTTTAGTTTTAGTTCCTTAATTTCATTGTACATGGCATGTGAATTCTTATTTATTCTAGTATTTAAAAAATTATTGGAGTTTATATAATAAAGATTTATGATTTATCATTTGTGCCAAATTTTTAGTGCCATCATTTCTTCCTATTGGAATTATTTTCTTTTTCTACTTCCTTTTTTAATGAATCCTCAATCTATTTTTTACTGAAGTTTATTACTTTTTCATGAGCCTTTGGATTTGTGTATTTTTCTTGGCCACTATCATCACTGATATGTCTCCCCACTGAGGGTCTTTGTTGCTTTTTCTTGATCCACATCTCATGATTAGAGAGTCTCTAACATTATATGTGGCTTTGTGGATATTCAATTTTATCATCTTATTATTCTTATTTTCTCCTATTTTTTTCCTTGTTTTGAGTTTTCATAACATAATTCCATATTTACAAAAGTTATTGGCTTAATAATATTGTTTTTAATCATTATTATCATTGAGTGGGACTTTTATGATATGTTGGGTGCCTTGGTTGGCTTCACTAAGGGCATCTATTTTTTCTATGCATTTTGTAATAATATTATAGTTTTGATAGAAGAATACACATCATGGGTGCCTTGTTCATGAAAAAAATCATACTCTTTTCTTTATATTTCATAATTATTCCATGTTAATTGTCCATCCTTTCCAAATTTATAATAGGTGGGGGATCCTTGGTTTGGACAATTTTTCTATCCTTAGTAATTATTTTCTTACTCACCTTGATAGTCATGATATCCTTGATAATAATTTCTAGAGTACCCTTGATATCCTTTGCATCTACCTTGGTAGTTATTCCCTTGATATTCCCCTTTGTATCCTTTGTGATATCATATGTTGTAGTTATTTCATTAATAACATATATGATATTCAGGTATGTAGTTATTTCCCTTGTACCCCTTACAATATCCTTCATTTTAGCCTCTGATGTATTTAGGATTATAATTATTTCCTTGGTATCCTCCTTGATTATAATTTTTCTTGGAGTCATTATTTATTTGAGGAGGTTATATAGGTGGCCAATATGGTGTTTGTACATGTTATGCTATATTACAATTATTTGTTTAAACTAGAGAAGTGGGTAAATTTTTCAAACTATGATTTTCACCCTTCCATTTCCATCTTTTAACTCTTCTCATGCTTCTATTGTAGGGTAGGATTACTTATAATGACCAAAGGCCCCTTGAATGGTATAATATCTCAATTGATTCATGGGTATAGATACTTACTTTAATAAACAAATGTTTGAGGGTGGTGACCATAGAGTCTACATATTCCATAGTATCACCTATCATTTATAATTTGGTGTTGAATAGGTGGCATCATTTTTTGATTGGTTATACTTGTGTCACTATGGCTTTTCTAACCATCTCAATATACAAACATTTAATTTTAAAATGTCCTTACTCACAATAAAAGGTGCACCATATCTTGGGCCTTTCATTTGAATATGATGTGTTTATCTCATGTTTCATTTGGATTCTCTATTGTAATCTTAAATATGTGAGCTTATCTTTCATTTTTGAAACTTATTATTCATTATTGTATCTTTATCCCTTCTCCATATATGTGCTTCTAATTAGTATACCATATCCAAGGCTCTATTCAATGTTTTTATTATTTCCATTTGTGGCAAATCTTAAGTGTGGTAATATTCCAAATCTAAATAGTGGGTCTATTACCTTCCTTCAATTTATTTAAATTATTTATCAAACTATTTTACCAATTATTTATCTACTTGGATGAGATCCATTATATTAGTTACACCTTATATGGGGGTATTAGTGTATTAAAATTTAAACTTGAATTCATCTTGTATCTCTATCCACAATTTAATGTTTTTAGGGATAATTTTCATGTACCATTTGAGTGTCTCATATTTCAATGTTCCCACAAAAAAAATGATTTTATTATATGTTATATTATGAATGTGCCAATGTGAATATTATGCATAGATATGGGCATCCATGTCTTTAGTATGCTTTCTAAAAAATGGCAGTTTTAATTTTTTATCCATTTTATTTTGTTTAGATCCTTTTTCTACTACTTGATTGACTATTTCTATTTTTTTGGATTTGTAGCTTTCTTGTTTTTATTTCATTTATTTTCCTTTTTTAGGTAGTATTGATGTTTGCTTATATTTATCTTTATTCCTTTATCTCTCTATAACTGAATTTCAAATTATTTTCTTCCTAGTACTTATTCAAAGTATCTTTCTATTAACTCTTCTCTTTTGTGTTTTGTGTAGCTATTGTGAAATTATTCTCATATATCTATCTTTTCTTTGATCAGTGTATCCTTTATATTTAAGTGGCATTAGGGATAATAGTTGGTTCAATGGATTTATCTATGGGCTTGGGGATGGGGGTGGCGGTGGGGGTGAGGGTGGGGGGAGACATTTGGCATCTCAATTTATTCCCTAATTTTATATTCTTTCCCATTCTCCTTAACTAACAAGTATTATGCATCATCTATTTCTCTATTCTACTATTTATTTATTCTAGTCACGATTCCCACTCATTGTCTCTTATCATTTTTATTATTATATTTTGTATTTATTTTTCTAAATATATTTCTTATTATTTTATGTTACTTATTTATCCTTCTATATTTTATTTTTCATATTCTTAATTCTTACTCACTTCCTTATTTTCTCCTTATTGTGTCCAACATATGCTTATTATATTTGAAAAATATTTTATTTGGCCTTCTAATCATAAAGAGTCTCTTATGTGTCTTTCATATAATGATTTTATCATGGATTTGACTTGTTCAGTTGTTTGTTAACTATTAATTTCACATGCTTCATATGTGATTCTTTCATCCATTTTTGGTTTATGTCCCATCTTCCTACCATCCCCATAGTTGGTTTAGCATCACTAGTGTTAATTATAACTTTTGTGTGATCCTTGATTCTTCTTTTTATTTTGGTTCTACTTCAATTTTTCCTTCCCTTTACTCCATGACATCATCACACAGTGTCATTTTTTCCTGCTCAATATGTTTCATTCTTTCTTCTCTTTCCACTTTTTGTTTCTCTATCTTTTCCTCCATCTTTTTATTTTCCATCTTTCCCATTGGTACTTCTCTGTATGTCTGGATTTTATATTTTTTACTTCTATGTAATAATGTTCTTTTCCCCTACTTTATTTTCACTTTTATTCTTTCATCATTCCCTCCTTTTGTCTTTCTTTATTTTTTTGTTTCCCTACTTTCTCTAGTACCTTTTAATCTCTTTCTTATTACTAATATCATTCTTAACATTTTGACTATTTTTTTCCATCCTTTTTTTTTCTATTTAACACCCTTTAGTCACCACATCTTATCTATAAATAGTCATCATATTTTTGAATCCTCTCTTTGGGATCCCAATTTTACCTTTCATCATCCCATATATACTTATCCCCTACAAGAAATTTCTACCACTTTTTATTAAAAGACCTTCCACTAATAATATGTGGATTAAAATTGGAACTTTTTCAATAAATATGCCTAGTGGAGTTCTTATAAATTTTGATTTATTTTCATCAAAACTTGTCCAACTAGATATTTCATAAGGTATGATAAATGAATCTTAATGTTTTCTCAAATTATTAGTCCATTGTGTATGTCCACAATTCATCTATTTTTTCTAGTTTTTTATAATTTATCTATTGTATAATTAATTGGTTAGTTAATTCATACTATAGATCATTTATTTTATTTATCTAACCTTAGTATCCAAGGCCATAATATGCTTGAAAATATCACCCTTTTAAAACACTTTATATTTTTTATATAGAATTCATCTTCTACTTGATCTACTTTGGTTTCTATTCTTTTAGATTCTTATTTTATTTTGGTTTCCCACCAATTTTCTATTTCAAGTATTGATGGTTTCCCAAAATCCACTGGGTAATTTTTTCTATTCATTAGTTTTGTTTGAAACCTAGGCTTAGATACCAAATGTCAACATGAAAATAATGTCAAAAATATAAGTTCATAGTTTGATGTTTTAGACTTACTAACATCTATAAAACATATCCAGTTGGATTGATTAAGCATGTATTCTTAATCATAACATAATTTAACTCACATAACACATATACATACTTAATATATTATATGTGTTATTCACTAATATCTTTAAAGTAGTTGCATAAGATAGGTAATAACATAGTTATGAAGTATAACTAACACAAATTACAATATATGGCAGCATCAGAGATGATTCCCTCTATATATTTTAGTGAGTCTAAATACAATTATATACTCCAATGATCACATAATTTATTTATGTTTATTTTTTTTGTGCAATTTCATAGGAATCTATGAAATATAGTCTATGTTGTGGGTGATGCCTTTGTTATGATATATGCCATTGTATAACCATTAATTTCCACATTTTCTTATTAAATCATTGAAAATTTTAAATTAACCCAATGAGACTAAAGGTAAATAACTCATAGGACATATATGTTTACATGATTCTATAATAGGTTCATGTGTCTAATGAATTAATGTGTCAAAATCATGGTCAAGCATTGTGTGCATGAACAAGGTTGAATGCATAATAAAGATGAACTCAAATGTATGAGTATATCACATGGGGTCATCTCACCCAATTTCCTTGTAAAAGGTGAAAAGGCTTTTTTAGCAATGTCCTCTCATATTCTAATAGTATATAAGAATATCCATAAATTACATTATCTCTTGATAATTTCTATGCTTATTAGGTGTAATCTATCTATAATTTACATTAAAACCTATATGGTTAAATATTACATATTGTGTAATCTAAATTTAAATGGTTTTTGACTATTTAGATGAATCCAAAATAAGTTAAAACATTCTATTGAACAAGATTATTACCTTGGGAACTTTAAGCTTAGGTATTTTGGCATTTAGGTTTCATCTTTATTTATTAGGATTTCAATTTTATCTTCTATTAAGGTTTGGTTTTTCAAATTTGATTTTATAATTCCCATTACTATATGTGTGAATTTAACTTTTTTATTTTTTGGCCTAAGGTTTCATGCTTAGTCTCCTATTAGGGTTTCCTATATTAGGGTTGTGACTTGTCTTCATACTTGTTCATATGCTATTTAATTTAAAACAACTGTATTTTATAAATGATTGGAGGTTTTTATTATCTTTATTGATTAGATTAAAAGAACATAAAATTTTATACATATTTTCCAAAAGTAGGCTATATCTACCTTTCATAAATTCAATCTAACATGTGAAAAATATTTTTATTTATAAAATAAATTATAGTTTGGTTTATCAAATCATATTTATCAAAATTGTTTTCCTTCTCAAAATTCCTCATAGTTTATTTGTGTGGTTGGCTCTTTATTTTGGCATTGTGTGATTGTAATAATCAATATTCATAATATATATTATATTATTAAAGATACTATTGTCATAATTACATGTTGCTTTCTTGAAATATGTAATATTTCTAAAAATTAGGTAATTAAATGGGTTAAATATATTTATAATAATACTAAGGCTAAAATGATGAAAATGGTGAGTTGGGGAGTGGCGACGGTGAAAATGGAGTGTCGCAGAGCTTGTGCAAGCTAGGGCCCATGTGCCCTAGCTTGCTCCACTAATTGCTTGAATGCGGCAATGGTTGTTTTGCACGTGCGAGGGGGGGGTGGTTTATGTGCTTGCAGGGGTCTGGAGGGGGTTGGACAGGGGCCTGATTTCCTCCTATCTATGGCTGGGGGTTTTTCAGGCAATTTTTAGGCCATTGTGTGGAGCGTGGGTTCCTTGGATGTGAGGTGCATGGTGGCTAGGGCATTTGGGCCTACTGCCTTACCTCTCTCCCTCTTTTGATTGGTGCTTGAGCTTGTATAGCCATGGAGAATCAGGGTCTTGCTTCTTCCCTAGATTTGGAGATGGTGGATCCATCCTCTTTAATGCATGCTAGTAACAAGGATCAGACTGAGTTTCCTCTTTTTGGGGAGAATACCTCCTCGTCAAAAGGGTCGTTTTGAATTAAAAAAGTAAATGGACGTTTGGAGAGATCAGAAATAGACCGATTTTGGTTATTCAACCTGAGCAAGTTTCAGAGGATGTTGATTATTGGTGCAATCATGCTCTCATTTGTAAATTTTTGGGCCTTCGTCTTTCTCTTCCTGTGTTATAATCCTAAGCACATTGGGTTTGGAACCCTGAAGGAGATATGGAGATTATTTTAGCGGCTAATAACTATTTCCTAGTTATTTTTTCAATTATGTTGGATAGGAATAGGGATTTTGAAGGTGGCCCTTATTTATTTAACCAAGTTGGGCTCTTCATCAAGCCTTGGCATATGGGCTTCAACTCTGTTGAAGAGATCCCTTTGTGGGTGCCTGTGTGGGTTCATTTTCCAAGGCTTCTATTGGAATTCTAGAGGGAAGATATCCTCCACTCAATCTCTTTGCTTCTTGGGAAACCTATTGGAGCAGATTCACAAACTCAAGAACGTAAGGTAATTTCTTTTGCCCATATTTGTGTCGAATGTTGATTTGAATAATCCTTTACCCAGCTCTATGGAAATTTGCATGGGTTCTTCCACGTAGATCCAACAACTAGATTATGAAACCCTTCCATTTAGATGCAAAATTTGCCATGAATATGGTTATCCACACCATAGCTATCTCAGACTAAAATCTTCACCCTTGTCTACCTCTAGACCTCTTAGGATGGACAAGGGGAAAGCTTCAGTGTCTAATGGCCCTGTTGATAAGGAGGGTTTTATCTTAGTTAAATCTTGTAATAAAGGCAAAGGCAAGAAGAGATATTGGAGTGACAGATAGAATGATGGTACATTTAATAGGTTTGAGGTTCTGGATAGTGTAGTCCAAGAAGATGGTATCCCAGTTGAGATTTATTTTGGGGTTAAGGGTCAGGTAGAAATTCAAGAGGTGGTAGCAACAAAGGAGGAGCTAATTTTATCATTAGGGGTTCAACAAGTTGGTTAGCTGGCTCTGGACTTGTCTTCTAAATTTTAGAATATTGGTGGCATCCAAGAGTCATAGATTTTGGTGGGTACTGCTGGGTTGGCTCCTTGTCCCCAAGTAATGAATGGATCTGAGGATCCTGTGAAGGGTGCTAAGGCTCCTCCTACCTTAGGCTTGCAACAAAAATCCTTTAAAAAGGGGCCTCTAGATAAACAGTCAAGGAGCGAAAGGAAGACTGATCAAGAGAAGGTTAAGATTATGGGTGATACTTTGGTTGAGTCTAGGTATATGAAACCCATTGATTCCAACTTCTCCCACCCCCTAGATGATTGTTTTATCATAGAATGTAAGGGGGTTGAACAACATCCCTAGACAAAAGGTTGTTCACAGATTAATTGAGTCTCAGGCTCCAGATGTGGTCTTTATGCAGAAAACCAAGCTTACAGTGGATGGTTTGAATAATTATGCTTTGCATATCTGGCCCCAAGGTTATTGGCAGGGGGTGGGGGATTTGGGTAGTTCTGGGAGGGTGGTTTGCTTCTGGAACTCGAGGAAAGTCTCCCCCTTATGGTGGATTTCTAGTCAGTCTTCCATCTCTATGGATGCCTCCAATTTTGAAACTGGGGAAAGATGTCTTTTCTCCAATATTTATGCTCCTACTGATCTTTCAGGTAAGACACATCTCTGGGATCATATCAATTTTGTCCATTCTCTAGATCCGTTTCTCCCATGGATTTTGGCTAGTGACTTTAATGTTGTTATTAGTATGGATGAAAAATGAGGAGGGGTAGCCAGGCTTGATCCTTCTTCTCTTTTGCTCAGAGATAATATTGGTTTCCTTAACCTTGTTGATGTGAAGCCAAGCAATGGAGTTTTTACTTGGAATAATAGGAGGTGTGGTGATGAGGCTATCTCAAAACAACTCGATAGATTTCTAGTTTCCTATTATTGGATGAGCAGCAGGTGGACTACCAGTTCTGAAATTCTAGATTGGAGGGGATCCAATCACTCGTCTATCAAACTCTGTGTCTCCTCTTATGAGGTCACTAAAAATCCTTCTTTTAAATTTTAATTGATGTGGTTATGGGATCAATCTCTTTGGGATCTTATGATGCATTGGTGGTATGAAGGGATTCCTGCCCATGGGAGGCCCATGTACACTTTCGGTAAACAACTTCAACATGTGAAGTATAGGCTTAAGAGGTGGAATAAACAATATTTTGGGAACCTGCAGGCTCAAAAGCTTACTGCTCAGTCCAAGCTGGATAATGTCACTCATTAGATTCGGGACCATGGGCTGTCCTTTGACCTTCTAAATGCTGAGTCCTTTGCCATTAGGGGCTTATAAGAGTGGGAGCTTTAGGAGGATATTTTTTGGAAGAAAAAATCTTGGATTGATTAGCTTCAGGAGGGGGACAAGAACACATATTTTTTTCATAACGCGATTAAGGCTCGTAGGTAGGGGAACTCTATTTCCAATCTTTTCTGGAGTGATGGGACTCAACTCTCACCCTGTGGTGAAATTTCCAGGGAAGCTATCAACTATTTTTCTAAACTTTTTACTAGGGAGGATATTGCTACCAGATTTGAGGAGAGGGCTATTTTGGATTGTATTCCTTGCTTGGTCTTAGATGAGATGAATGGGGCTCTTTTGTGTTCAATATTGTTACCTAAATTGGAGAAATTTGTGTTTAGTATGAAAAAAGGTAAAGTTCCTGGGCTAGATGGGTTTTCGATTGAGTTCTTCTAGGACTTTTGGGAAATAATAAAGTCTAATCTCCTTGAGTTGGTTCAGGAATCTCTTAGGAATAAACAAATGCTTAAGTCTTTAAATTATACTTTTTTGGCTCTCATACCTAAGAAGGAGGGGGCTAATCGGACGGATCATTTCAGGCCTATTGCTTTATGTAATGTTGTCTACAAGATCATCTCTAAGTTGATTGATGAGATACTCAAACCTCTCCTTGGTGCTTTGATTTCTACTGAGCAGGGAGGTTTTATGGAAGGGAGACAAATCTTGGATGGTATCATGATTGCTATGGAGATTATTCACTCTATGGCTTCCTCTAAGGAGAAAGCGATGTTCTTTAAGCTTGACATGGTTAAAGCTTATGATTGGGTGAGCTAGGAGTTCCTTCATAATATCCTCTTGGCCTTTGGCTTTAAAGAGGATTGGGTGAGTTGGGTCCTCAGTTGTGTGACCTCCTCATCCTTCTCTGTTCTCATCAATGGGGAATCTTAAGATTGGTTTAGTGCTTCTCGAGGACTTCGGCAAGGGGACCCTCTATCCCCTTATATTTTCATTATCATGGTGGAGGGTCTTGGTAGATTTATTAAATATTAGGTGCAATAGGGTCTTATTCATGGCTGGAGCTAGAATAATGATCTCCCTCCTTGTTCTCATCTTCAATTTGTGGATGATACTAGACTGATGGGCTTGGCTGGAATTAGTGAGGTAGTGAATTTTAGGAGAACTTTAGACATCTACTTGAAAGATTTTGGTCAGAGTATTAATGATGATAAATCTTCCATTTATTTCTTTAATACTCCTTGACTCATCTAGAATAGGATTGCCAGGATTCTTAGATTCCAAATTGGCACTCTTCGCCTGATGTACCTAGGGATTCCTTTGGCTCTGAGACCTTAGCATAGAGATTATTGGCAGGGGATTTTGGATAAGTTCTGGAGTAAGGTTAGTCATTGGACTTACAGATGACTCTCTTTTGTAGGTAGAGTTATCCTCCTAAAATTTGTGGTGTAGTCTCTCCCTATTTATAGGTGTTGTGTGTAGATTCCTCCTGCCTCCTTTGTGAGAGATTTTGATGCTCTCTTGGAAATTCCTTTGGTTGGGTAACCTCCTTTCCTCTAAGTGGAGTCTAGTCAAGTGGGAGTCTATATGTAGGCTGAAGCATGCTGGAGGCCTTGGCATTAGGTCTGTGGCTCTTGTGGTTATAGCTTTGGTGGTTAAGCTGTAATGGAGATGGTGCAACAACCAGGATCAAGATTGGGACAAGATTCTTGCTTTCAAATATGTTCCTGGGGTTGAGAGCTAGGATGTGCCATAGATTGCTTTATTAGGCAAAGGTTCTTGCATTTGGGATACTCTTAAGAAGGGAGATTAGTTTGATTAGAAGGGGCTCTTCTGGATATGTAATAAGGGCTCTGATGCTCTTTTTTGGCTGGACTCTTGGGATGGTCACCCTCCCATTCTCTCGTCTCCCTCAACTTTTGCCTCTTTTCCAGGTTCTCTCTGATGCTGGTTGGATTAAGGTGGAGCATTTTAAAATAGTTAAGCACATTGGTCAACTGGAGGTGTTTTGCTAGAAGGATCCACAGGAGTGGCCTATGAGAGGTTCTAAGGAGGATCATGCTGCTTTGTGTAAGGTCTTAGAGGGCAGGCTTTGCAACTCTCTGAATGAGAGGGACAAGTTGGCTTAGAGTCCTAGCCCAAAAGGTAATTGTACTGTTGCTAAATGTTATGCTATGCTTGATAGGAATTTACATGGTCCTACTGAGGTGCCCTGGTGGAGGAAGGTTTGGAACAATTTTTATTGGCCCAAGTGTAATTTCTTTGTATGGTTGGTTGCCCAGAGGAAATGTCTCACTTGGGAGAATCTTCACAAACGGGGGTTTCAGGGACCTTCTATTTGTTTTCTTTGTTTGTGCAGTGAATAATGTTCTTCCCACTTGTTCTTTCACTACCCCTTCTCTCGTGAGATTTGGCACAGATGGTGGGAGGCTTGGCATCATGGTTGCATTCATGCTTCCTCTCTTATTGAGTTTTGGGAGAGCCTAGGTAGGCCTCCTACAAAGATGCTTTTTGTCCAGGTAGCTTGGAGCATTGGGCCTATTTTCATTCTTTGGAACCTTTAGTTGGAGCAGAAATATAATTTTTTTTGTAATTCCAGATTAGATAGTGGTCAATTGTGGACAAATATTATCAGTAGACTTCAAGAGACTATTTCTGCTACATGTGATATGTCTGAAAATATTGATCCTGGGGATGTTGTGGTTGTGAGGGATCTGAGCCTGGGTGTTAATATTAGGGGTTGCACTATTGGCATTATGCCGCGTTGTGTCGAGAAATGGGTCTGTTGAGATGGGAAGTGGGCACCTCCTCCAGATGGGGTCCTGAAGATTAATACTGATGGATCTTCTCATGGAAATCTTGGGCATGCTAGTATTGGGGGTATTGGTAGAAGCAAAGATGGGGATGTTGTTTTTTGCTTCTCTGTCTACAAAGGGCATTACTCTAATAACCTTATGGAGGGCCTTGATATTAAGATTGATGTTGATCAGGGTTGCTCTCTTGGCTGGAGATGGATTATCTATGAGTTTGACTATCAGATTGTTGTGGATATGTTGAATAACCAGAGATTGGATGGTGTTAGTTGGAATTTATCTTTGATGGTCAGATAGATTTTAAGTGTTTGCAGTGCCTTGGAATCTATCTCTTTCTATCACATCCCTAGAGAATGGAATAGCGTGGCTGACTACTTGGTGAAGTGGGCCTCAGAGAAAGGGGATGGTTGGGATATTAGTGATATGAATGAGATACCTTCTAATTATCTGGGGATTTTGGAGAGAGTTTTGTTGAAATACAGAACTATGTAGTGTTGTTGTTTGGTTTGTTGGCGATTCTCCTTTTTACTGAGCTTGTGGCTCTTGCCTTGTATCTTGTTTTGGATTGAATAAAAATTTTCCCCTTTTTCATTAAAAAAATAAAAAAATACTAAGGCTAAAATTAATATTTTATAGTTCTTATTTATCCTTAGTAGTACTTGTTGTATGAATATGAAATATGAAGTTATTCCATGTGTGAATCCTTTCATTCCTCTTCAAGGTAGTGAGACCTTATTTGATTGCAACAAGGTGCCACATCCAATGTGTAGATTAAATTAGTGTCACACTATCATTGATATGGGGATAAAACATTAAGGCCAAAGGGACTATCTTCTAGCTTCCATTCACCGAAGATGCCATTATACTAAAACATATAACAATTACATCAAGATTAAAAACATATATAAATTCAATACTTGGACCCCTAGAAGAAAGGGCAAGGATATATAGAACATGAAAAAAGTGAAATATTTTAAAGTGAGTTATGTGGTATGGGTGAGGGTAGATGACAAGGTATTTTAGGTGATATCATACAACAAGGGGGGCATATAAAAATATAATATTAACATTGATGAACACATTATTTTTTGAATGACAAGAATTTTTCTTTGTAGCAACATAAGGAAATCACGTATACTATATAGTTTACACCTATACATGATACCACATTAAATTTTAAATTGGCACATCAATGTAACAAACTTATAGAGTGATATATTTTATTTATATCAAATAAAGGTGTTGACATCTTTGATTGGTAATTTTATATTGCCAAGGATAGATGAGGACATCACAAGAGTTTATTTGATTATGGTAGGTCTCCACATCTCATTTAAACTCAAAAATAGATAGTGCAATGTCATTGATGTTGGGATAAAACATCAAGGTCCCAAAGTTTATATTATATATCCCATTCATCTATGATGTCAATATATTTTCCCTTAGAGGAATCACATCATGCTTAAGAACATATGAAAACACCATACTTAGACCCTTCACAAGATGAACCCTAGGAAGATACACTATAAAGTTCAATAACACGTCACATATAACAATTCATTTTTTAGTTTCCACCAAACTATTTAAATTACCCAATACAAGATTGAAATAGGTGTCATGTCAATGAAAACATGGGTCAAATATCCTATGTATTATTTAAAAATATAGAGGGTACACCATGTGTCAATTTAGACAAGTCTCAAACTAAATTGACAAAATCTATAACTGTGTTAACTATTTATAACTTTAAATCCATTTAGACACAAACTGGAAATGACTTCCTAAAATAAATATTCCACTTATAAAGTCTGATTAATTGATGCATGATACTATATTCTAATAGATATTGATACATATATTTCTAAAAAAATCCATTCTCATTCTCATTAACACTAATAATAGAAATTGTATTCATAATAATAGTTCTTATTTATTTATATTTTTTCAATGGAAGAAAGGTAAAGCGCACTTAGGACCACAAGCGATAGTGATTTAGGGTATTTTGTTGGACCATGAATAGAATCCCCATAATTTTAAATATGCTTTCTTAAACCATGATTGTATTTTGGTCGATATTCAAGTCATGGTCAAAACCCACAACCATTGATCCCATCTAATATTTTTTCCACAAAGTGTTATGTAAAAATAATATAATATTTCTTGTGGAGATCATGTCATAGATCTAAAAAATCCTTTAAATAACATGGTTCATATATATAACATCTCCTTTAAGAACACATGTCAAATATCTGACAACTACTTTAAAAAAATATAGAATACAACATGTTTTAATTTAGACAAGTTTAAAATTAAATAGATAAAAAACTATGTTAAGTATATAAAACCCAATTCGATCACTATAAAACTAGTTATCAACAAAAAAAAACAATCATCCATGCAAAGCACCTTTTATCATAAAATAAATAAGTTTTGTAACACAAAGTCCTTTGAGAAACATCAAATCATAACATACCCTATTATTGTGTTGCACCATTTCAACAATTCATTTTTCATTTAGTGACACATTAATTGGGCCTCTTATATGTGTAGGCACTTCATGCTTCATGAGATAGTTAAAAATAAAAATAAATTGAGATGAGAACCTATTCAAAGAAAGTACAAGTTTATTTTCATTTTTTAAATTACCTGTGTCATTGAATTCCTTCAATATTACCACTAATCATTAAAAAAAAAATCTCAATCTATTAGATGTAATAAAGAGAATATTTTCATATGTGGTGTGGGGAAGGGACTACAAGGTTGTTTCATGATAGATTTTGGATAACCAAGAGACTTGTATCTATCAAACTTAAATTTTTATGATCAATTTCAACTAACCATCACTAATTTTATTACATACCTCAAGTGTTTGATCACCGTGTATTTTTTTACTTCAATTTTGTATCAAGAGAATGGGATCATTTCATGAACAAATGAGGATTGTCTATGGTAACTTATGTATCCCCCAATTTCTACCATTTCTTAAGCTTAAGGTTCTATATTGTAATATTATATGAACAAATAGAGGAATCCTCTTGTGGGCTTCCTTGGCATATGTTTTGTGTGGGCCATTTCCATTGTATATAAAATTGGACTCTGATCTTGCTTACAAATAAACTCTAAGCTAGTTTGATGGATTACAACTAAAATGAGTAGATTTTAAAAGTTCTCACTCAAAATTATTTCCTTCATCTAGATTTTCATTCTATTAATTGCTTATATTGAATTATAAATTCATCTTAAGATAAATAAATAATAATATTATCCTTTAAAAATTAACCATCATTAATGACAATATTTTTGACCATATTTGTTTCCTTACCTTCCATTGTTCTAGCCTACATAAAAAATAAAATAAAAATATAGATCAGAAATACAACTTGATTATCAATTTTTTTAAGAAAATATATGTTGTACAAATGAAAATTATCTTTATGAAAACATCAAAAACTACTCTTTGATGTTCATACATAGAAAATCCTCCATCGATTTAAACCAACATGTGTAACATGTTCTAATAACCACTCTATCGTCAATGATATCTTCCAAGGGTTCATACCATGGCATGTTAAATAGGAATCTAGTAGATCCTCCTTGAATTTTATGATAGTTATGAATGTGCAATAATGATGGCTTGATTTAAAAATGTATGTATATATTACAGAGCCAAAAATCTAACAAGATATTTTTCATATACATGTCCCTTATGTTGCATGGAAGATAAAAATGTGGTGTACAAAAACATATAGCTCAGACACGTAATTCTGAATGATGTATTTTTCATAAAGTAAAGAACACCTTTTAGGTGTAAAAAATACGGTGGTGTAACCCATCAGAGAAATTGTTCACATTGTATACAACCCAGATTGAAATCCACCTTCTTTACCCATTTGTGTGGTTATTACCTTCAAAAAATATTGTAATCCCCCATGGGATATTTTCAATCCTATACATCTTACAATTCCTCATATTATGTGGGGTAATGCAGATCAATTTTTTTAATCAAAATAGCTTGAGCTATAACCATACATAGATAAACAAGAATGACTCTCAATAAAGTAATAATTGATATTGACAACATTGACTGTCAAGGGTTGATTTTCTTTTCGGTATTAAACATATGCTCGATGTATGACTTGTATATAAACACTTTATTTACATTTGACTATTATGCAAGAGTGGATAATAATTATATGTTAATCTTAGAAGAGCAAAAGAAACACGATTCAATATAATACCTCTTGCACAACGTTTACATCCATTGTATATTTTCTCAATAAACACACATAAATGCAATTCACAATTTTTTTCACTCATTACTACTCTTCATCCACTTCACACTCTCTCTAGTCTCCCTTAGCTTTTGCCTCTTTGCCAGGTGTCCTCTGATGCTGGTTGGATTAAGGTGGAGCATTTTAAAATAGTTAAGCGCATTGGTAAACTGGAGGTGTTTTGCTAGAAGGATCCGAAAGAGTGGCCTGTGGGAGGTTCTGAGGAATATCGTGCTACTTTGTGCAAGGTCTTGGAGGGTAGGCTTTGCAGCTCTCTGAATGAGAGGGACAAGTTGGCTTGGAGTCCTAGCCCAAAAGGTAATTATACTGTTGCTCAAGGTTATGCTGTGCTTGATAGGAATTTACATGGTCCTGCTGAGGTGCTGTAGTGGAGGAAGGTTTGGAACAATTTTTCTTGGCCCAAGTGGTAATTTATTTGTATGGTTGGTTTCCTAGAGGAAATGTCTCACTTGGGAGAATCTTCACAAACGGGGGTTTCAGGGACCTTCCATTTGTTTTCTTTGTTTGTGTAGTGAAGAATGTTCTTCCCACTTATTCTTTCACTACCCCTTCTCTTGTGAGATTTGGCACAGATGGTGGGAGGCTTGGCATCATGGTTGCATTCATGATTCCTCTCTTATTGAGTTTTGGGAGAGCCTAGGTATGCCTCCTGTGAAGATGACTTTTCTCTAGGTAGCCTGGAGCATTGGGCCTCTTTTCATTCTTTGGAACCTTTATCTAGAGCAGAATCATAGAGTTTTTAGTGATTCCAGATTAGATAGTGGTCAATTGTGGACAAAGATTATCAGTAGACTTTAGGAGACTATTTCTGCTAAATGTGATATGTTTGAAAGTATTGATCCTGGGGATGTTGCGGTTGTGAGGGATCTGAGCCTGGGTGTTAATAGTAGGGGTTGCACTGCTAGCATTATGCCCCGTTATGTCAAGAAATGGGTCTGTCGAGATTGGAAGTGGGCACCTCCTCCAGATGGGGTCCTAAAGATTAATATTGATGGATCTTCTCATGGAAATCTCGGGCATGCTGGTATTGGGGGTATTTGTTGAAGTAAATATGGGGATGTGATTTTTTGCTTCTCTGTCTACAAAGGGAATTACTCTAATAACCTGATGGAGGCCCTTTATATTAAGATTGCTGTTGAGCTAGGTTGTTCTCTTGGCTAGAGAAGGATTATCTGTGAGCTTGACTCTCAGATTTTTGTGGATATGTTGAACAACCAGAGAATGGATGGTGTTAGTTGGCATTTAGCTTTGATGGTCAGACAGATTTTAAGTGTTTGCAGCACCTTGGAATCTGTCTCTTTTTGTCACATCCCTAGAGAATGGAATAGCATGGCTGACTGCTTGGTGAAGTGGGCGTCAGAGAAATGGGATGGTTGGGATATTAGTGATAGGAATGAGTTATCTTCTAATTATCTGGGGATTTTGGAGAGAGTTTTATGTGAAGACAGAACTATGTAGTGTTGTTTTTTGGTTTGTTGGCGATTCTCCTTTTTACTGAGCTTGTGGCTCTTGCATTGTATCTCATTTTGGATTGAATAAAAAATTTCCCCTTTTTTAGATTTAAAACAAAAATATACTAAGGCTAAAATTAATAATTTATAGTTATTATTTATCCTTAGTAGTACTTGTTGTATGAATATGAAATATGAAGTTATTCCATGTGCAAATCCTCTCATTCCTCTTCAAGGTAGTGAGACCTTATTTGATTGCAACAAGGTGCCACATCCAATGTGTAGATTAAATTAGTGTCACACTATCATTGATATGGGGATAAAACATTAAGGCCAAAGGGACTATCTTTTAGCTTTCATTCATCGAAGATGTCACTATACTAAAACATATAACAATTACATCAAGACTAAAAACATATATAAATTCAATACTTGGACCCCTAGAAGAAAGGGCAAGGATATATAGAACATGAAAAAAGTGAAATATTTTAAAGTGAGTTATGTGGTATGGGTGAGGGTAGATGACAAGGTATTTTAGGTGATATCATACAACAAGGGGGGCATATAAAAATATAATATTAACATTGATGAACACATTATTTTATGAATGGCAATAATTTTTCTTTGCAGCAACATAAGGAAATCACGTATACTATATAGTTTACACCTATACATGATACCACATTAAATTTTAAATTGGCACATCAATGTAACAAACTTATAGAGTGATATATTTTATTTATATCAAATAAAGGTGTTGACATATTTTATTGGTAATTTTATATTGCCAAGGATAATGAGGACACCAAAAGAGTTTATTTGATTATGGTAGGTCTCCATATCTCATTTAAACTCAAAAATAGATAATGCAATGTCATTGATGTTGGGATAAAACATTGAGGTCCCAAAGTTTATATTATATATCCCATTCATCTATGATTTCAATATATTTTCACCTAGAGGAATCACATCATGCTTAAGAACATATGAAAACACCATACTTAGACCCTTCACAAGATGAACCCTAGGAAGATACACTATAAAGTTCAATAACACGTCACATATAACAATTCATTTTTTAGTTTCCACCAAACTATTTAAATTACCCAATACAAGATTGGAATAGGTGTCATGTCAATGAAAACATGGTTCAAATATCCTATGTATTATTTAAAAATATAGAGGGTACACCATGTGTCAATTTAGACAAGTCTCAAACTAAATTGACAAAATTTATAACTGTGTTAACTATATAAAACTTTAAATCTATTTAGACACAAACTGGAAATGACTTCGTAAAATAAATATTCCACTTATATAGTCTGATTAATTGATGCATGATACTATATTCTAATAGATATTGATACATATATTTCTAAAAAATCCATTTTCATTTTCATTAACACTAATAATAGAAATTGTTTTCATAATAATAGTTCTTATTTATTTAAATTTTTTCAATGGAAGAAAGGTAAAGCGCAATTAGGACCACAAGCGATAGTGATTTAGGGTAGTTTGTTGTACCATGAATAGAATCCCCATAATTTTAAATATGTTTTCTTCAACCATGATTGTGTTTTGGTCGATAGTCAAGTCATGGTCAAAACCCACAACCATTGATCTCATCTAATATTTTTTCCACAAAGTGTTATGTAAAAATAATATAATATTTCTTGTGGAGATCATGTCATAGATCTAAAAACTCCTTTAAATACATGGGTCATATATATACCAACTCCTTTAAGAACACATGTCAAAGATCTGACAACTACTTTAAAAAAATATAGAATACAACATGTTTTAATTTATACAAGTTTAAAATTAAATAGATAAAAAACTATGTTAAGTATATAAAACCCAATTAGATGACTATAAAACTAATTATCAACCAAAAAAAAATAAAAATCATCCATGCAAAGAACCTTTTATCATAAAACAAATAAGTTTTGTAACACAAAGTCCTTTGAGAAACATCAAATCATAACATACCCTATTATTGTGTTGCACCATTTCAATGATTCATTTTTCATTTAGTGACACATTAATTGGGCCTCTTATATGTGTAGGCACTTCATGCTTCATGAGATAGTTAAAAATAAAAATAAATTGAGATGAGAACCTATTCAAAGAAAGTCCAAGTTTATTTTCGTTTTATTTTTATTTTTTAAATTCCCTGTGTCATTGAATTCCTTCAATATTACCACTAATCATTAAAAAAAAATAAAAAATAAAAAAAAAAAAATCAATCTATTAGATGTAATAAAGGGAATATTTTCATATGTGGTGTGGGGAAGGGACTACAAGGTTGTTTCATGATAGATTTTAGATAACCAAGAGACTTGTATCTATCAAACTTAAATTTTTATGATCAATTTCAACTAACCATCACTAATTTTATTACATACCTCAAGTGTTTGATCACCGTGTATTTTTTTACTTCAATTTTGTATCAAGAGAATGGGATCATTTCATGAACAAATGAGGATTGTCTATGGTAACTTATGTATCCCCCAATTTCTACCATTTCTTAAGCTTAAGGTTCTATATTGTAATATTATATGAACAAATAGAGGAATCCTCTTGTGGGCTTCCTTGGCATATGTTTTGTGTGGGCCATTTCCATTGTATATAAAATTGGACTCTGCTCTTGCTTACAAATAAACTCTAAGCTAGTTTGATGGATTACAACTAAAATGAGTAGATTTTAAAAGTTCTCACTCAAAATTATTTCCTTCATCTAGATTTTCATTCTATTAATTGCTTATATTGAATTATAAATTCATCTTAAGATAAATAAATAATAATATTATCCTTTAAAAATTAACCATCATTAATGACAATATTTTTGACCATATTTGTTTCCTTACCTTCCATTGTTCTAGCCTACATAAAAAATAAAATAAAAATATAGATCAGAAATACAACTTGATTATCAATTTTTTTAAAAAAATATATGTTGTACAAATGAAAATTATCTTTATGAAAACATCAAAAACTACTCTTTGATGTTCATACATAGAAAATCCTCCATCGATTTAAACCAACATGTGTAACATGTTCTAATAACCACTCTATCGTCAATGATATCTTCCAAGGGTTCATACCATTTCATGTTAAATAGGAATCTAGTAGATCCTCCTTGAATTTTATGATAGTTATGAATGTGCAATAATGATGGCTTGATTTAAAAATGTATGTATATATTACAGAGCCAAAAATCTAACAAGATATTTTTCATATACATGTCCCTTATGTTGCATGGAAGATAAAAATGTGGTGTACAAAAACATATAGCTCAGACACGTAATTCTGAATGATGTATTTTTCATAAAGTAACGAACACATTTTAGGTGTAAAAAATATGGTGGTGTAACCCATCAGAGAAATTGTTCACATTGTATACAACCGAGATTGAAATCCACCTTCTTTACCCATTTGTGTGGTTATTACCTTCAAAAAATATTGTAATCCCCCTTGGGATATTTTCAATCTTATACATCTTTCAGTTCCTCATATTATGTGGGGTAATGCAGATCAATTTTTTAAATCAAAATAGCTAGAGCTATAACCATACATAGATAAACAAGAATGACTCTCAATAAAGTAATATTTGATATTGACAACATTGATTGTCAAGGGTTGATTTTATTTTCGGTATTAAACATATGCTCGATGTATGACTTGTATATAAACACTTTATTTACATTTGACTATTATGCAAGAGTGGATAATAATTATATGTTAATCTTATAAGAGCAAAAGAAACACGACTCAATATAATACCTCTTGCACAACATTTACATCCATTGTATATTTTCTCAATAAACACACATAAATGCAATTCATTATTTTTTTCACTCATTACTACTCTTCATCCACTTCACACTCTCTCTAGTATCCCTTAGCTTCTACCTCTTTGCCAGGTGTTCTTTGATGCTGGTTGGATTAAGGTGGAGCATTTTAAAATAGTTAAGCGCATTGGTCAACTGGAGATGTTTTGCTAGAAGGATCCGAAAGAGTGGCCTGTGGGAGGTTCTGAGGAGTATCGTGTTGCTTTGTGTAAGGTCTTGGAGGGTAGGCTTTGCAGCTCTCTGAATGAGAGGGACAAGTTGGCTTGGAGTCCTAGCCCAAAAGGTAATTATACTGTTGCTCAAGGTTATGCTGTGCTTGATAGGAATTTACATGGTCCTGTTGAGGTGCCCTAGTGGAGGAAGGTTTGAAACAATTTTTACTGGCCCAAGTGTAATTTATTTGTATGGTTGGTTGCCCAGAGGAAATGTCTCACTTGGGAGAATCTTCACAAATGGGGGTTTCAGGGACCTTCCATTTGTTTTCTTTGTTTGTGTAGTGAAGAATGTTCTTCCCACTTGTTCTTTCACTACCCCTTCTCACGTGAGATTTGGCACAGATGGTGGGAGGCTTGGCATCATGGTTGCATTCATGCTTCCTCTCTTATTGAGTTTTGGGAGAGCCTAGGTAGGCCTCTTGTGAAGATGCCTTTTCTCCAGGTAGCCTGGAACATTGGGCCTATTTTCATTCTTTGGAACCTTTGGCTAGAGCGAAATCGTAGAGTTTTTAGTGATTCCATATTAGATAGTGGTCAATTGTGGATGAAGATTATCAGTAGACTTTAGGAGATTATTTCTGCTAAATGTGATATGTCTGAAAGTATTGATCCTGGGGATGTTGTGGTTGTGAGGGATCTGAGCCTGGGTGTTAATAGTAGGGGTTGCACTACTGGAATTATGCCCTGTTGTGTCAAGAAACAGGTCTGTCGAGATGGGAAGTGGGCACCTCCTCCAGATGGGGTCCTAAAGATTAATACTGATGGATCTTCTCGTGGAAATCTTTGGCATGCTGGTATTGGGGGTATTGGTAGAAATAAATATGGGGATGTTATTTTTTGTTTCTTTGTCCACAGAGGGCATTACTCTAATAACTTGATGGAGGCCCTTGATATTAAGATTGCTATTGAGCTGGGTTGTTCTCTTGGCTAAAGAAGGATTATCTATGAGCCTGACTCTCAGATTGTTGTGGATATGTTGAACAACCAGAGATTGGATGGTGTTAGTTGGCATTTACCTTCAATGGTCAGATATTTTTTTAAGTGTTTGTAGCACCTTGGAATCTGTCTCTTTCTGTCACATCCCTAGAGAATGGAATAGCATGGCTAACTGCTTGGTGAAGTGGGCCTCAGAGAAAGGGGATGGTTGGGATATTAGTGATAGGAATGAGTTACCTTCTAATTATCTGGGGATTTTGGAGAGAGTTTTGTTGGAAGACAGAACTATGTAGTATTGTTGTTTGGTTTGTTGGCGATTCTCCTTTTTACTGAGCTTGTGGCTCATGCCTTGTATCTCATTTTGGATTGAATAAAAAAATTCCCCTTTTTTATATTTAAAAAAAAAATACTAAGGCTAAAATTAATAATTTATAGTTCTTATTTATCCTTAGTAGTACTTGTTGTATGAATATGAAATATGAAGTTATTCCATGTGTGAATCCTTTCATTCCTCTTCAAGGTAGTGAGACCTTATTTGATTGCAACAACGTGCCATATCCAATGTGTAGATTAAATTAGTGTCACACTATCATTGATATGGGGATAAAACATTAATTCCAAAGGTACTATCTTTTAGCTTCCATTCATCGAAGATGCCATTATACTAAAACATATAACAATTACATCAAGATTAAAAACATATATAAATTCAATACTTGGACCCCTAGAAGAAAGGGCAAGGATATATAGAACATGAAAAAAGTGAAATATTTTAAAGTGAGTTATGTGGTATGGGTGAGGGTAGATGACAAGGTATTTTAGGTGATATCATACAACAAGGGGGGCATATAAAAATATAATATTAACATTGATGAACACATTGTTTTTTGAATGACAAGAATTTTTCTTTGTAGCAACATAAGGAAATCACGTATACTATATAGTTTACACCTATACATGATACCACATTAAATTTTAAATTGGCACATCAATGTAACAAACTTATAGAGTGATATATTTTATTTATATCAAATAAAGGTGTTGACATCTTTTATTGGTAATTTTATATTGCCAAGGATAGATGAGGACATCACAAGAGTTTATTTGATTATGGTAGTTCTCCATATCTCATTTAAAGTCAAAAATAGATAATGCAATGTCATTGATGTTGGGATAAAACATTGAGGTCCCAAAGTTTATATTATATATCCCATTCATCTATGATGTCAATATATTTTCACCTAGAGGAATCACATCATGCTTAAGAACATATGAAAACACCATACTTAGACCCTTCACAAGAAGAACCCTAGGAAGATACACTATAAAGTTCATTAACACATCACATATAACAATTCATTTTTTAGTTTCCACCAAACTATTTCAATTACCCAATACAAGATTGAAATAGGTGTCATGTCAATGAAAACATGGGTCAAATATCCTATGGATTATTTAAAAATATAGAGGGTACACCATGTGTCAATTTAGACAAGTCTCAAACTAAATTGACAAAATTTATAATTGTGTTAACTATATAAAACTTTAAATCTATTTAGACACAAACTGGTAATGACTTCCTAAAATAAATATTCCACTTATATATTCTGATTAATTGATGCATGATACTATATTCTAATAGATATTGATACATATATTTCTAAAAAAATCCATTCTCATTCTCATTAACACTAATAATAGAAATTGTATTCATAATAATAGTTCTTATTTATTTATATTTTTTCAATGGAAGAAAGGTAAAGCGCACTTAGGACCACAAGCGATAGTGATTTAGGGTAGTTTGTTGGACCATGAATAGAATCCCCATAATTTTAAATATGTTTTCTTCAACCATGATTGTATTTTGGTCGATAGTCAAGTCATGGTCAAAACCCACAACCATTGATCCCATCTAATATTTTTTCCACAAAGTGTTATGTAAAAATAATATAATATTTCTTGTGGAGATCATGTCATAGATCTAAAAACTCCTTTAAATAACATGGGTCATATATATAACATCTCCTTTAAGAACACATGTCAAACATCTGACAACTACTTTAAAAAAATATAGAATACAACATGTTTTAATTTAGACAAGTTTAAAATTAAATAGATAAAAAACTATGTTAAGTATATAAAACCCAATTAGATGACTATAAAACTAATTATCAACCAAAAAAAAAAAAAAATCATCCATGCAAAGTGCCTTTTATCATAAAATAAAGAAGTTTTGTAACACAAAGTCCTTTGAGAAACATCAAATCATAACATACCCTATTATTGTGTTGCACCATTTCAACGATTCATTTTTCATTTAGTGACACATTAATTGGGCCTCTTATATGTATAGGCACTTCATGCTTCATGAGATAGTTAAAAATAAAAATAAATTGAGATGAGAACCTATTCAAAGAAAGTCCAAGTTTATTTTCATTTTATTTTTATTTTTTAAATTACCTGTGTCATTTAATTCCTTCAATATTACCACTAATCATTAAAAAAAAATTCTCAATCTATTAGATGTAATAAAGAGAATATTTTCATATGTGGTGCGGGGAAGGGACTACAAGGTTGTTTCATGATATATTTTAGATAACCAAGAGACTTGTATCTATCAAACTTAAATTTCTATGATCAATTTCAACTAACCATCACTGATTTTATTGCATACCTCAAGTGTTTGATCACCGTGTATTTTTTTACTTCAATTTTGTATAAAGAGAATGGGATCATTTCATGAACAAATGAGGATTATCTATGGTAACTTATGTATCCCCCAATTTCTACCATTTCTTAAGCTTAAGGTTCTATATTAAAATATTATATGAACAAATAGAGGAATCCTCATGTGGGCTTCCTTGGCATATGTTTTGTGTGGGCCATTTCCATTCTATATCAAATTGGACTATGCTCTTGCTTACAAATAAACTCTATGTTAGTTTGATGGATTACAACTAAAATGAGTAGATTTTAAAAGTTCTCACTCAAAATTATTTCCTTCATCTAGATTTTCATTCTATTAATTGCTTATATTGAATTATAACTTCATCTTAAGATAAATAAATAATAATATTATCCTTTAAAAATTAACCATCATTAATGACAATATTTTTGACCATATTTGTTTCCTTAGCTTCCATTGTTCTAGCCTACATAAAAAATAAAATAAAAATATATATCAAAAATACAACTTGATTATCAATTTTTTTTTTAAAAATATATGTTGTACAAATGAAAATTATCTTTATGAAAACATCAAAAACTACTCTTTGATGTTCATACATAGAAAATCCTCCATCAATTTAGACCAACATGTGTAACATGTTCTAATAACCACTCTATCGTCAATGATATCTTCCAAGGGTTCATACCATGGCATGCTAAATATGAATCTAGTAGATCCTCCTTGAATTTTATGATAGTTATGAATGTGCAATAATGATGGTATGATTTAAAAATGTATATATATATTACAGAGCTAAAAATCGAACAAGATATTTTTCATATACATGTCCCTTATTATGCATGGAAGATAAAAATGTGGTTTACAAAAACATATAGCTCAGACACGTAATTCTGAATGATGTATTTTTCATAAAGAAATGAACACCTTTTACTTGTAAAAAATACGGTGGTGTAACCCATCAGAGAAATTGTTCACATTGTATACAACCGAGATTGAAATCCACCTTCTTTACCCATTTGTGTGGTTTTTACATTCAAAAAATATTGTAATTCCCCATGGGATATTTTCAATCCTATACATCTTTCAATTCCTCATATTATGTGGGGTAATTCACATCAATTTTTTTAATCAAAATAGTTTGAGCTATAACCATACATAGATAAACAAGAATGACTCTCAATAAAGTAATAATTGATATTGACAACATTGATTGTCAAGGGTTGATTTTCATTTCGGTATTAAACATATGCTCAATGTATGACTTGTATATAAACACTTAATTTACATTTGACTGTTATGCAAAAGTGAATAATAATTATATGTTAATCTTAGAAGAGTAAAAGAAACACGACTCAATATAATACCTCTTGCACGGCGTTTACATCCAATGTATATTTTCTCAATAAACACACATAAATGCAATTCATAATTTTTTTTCACTCATTACTACTCCTCATCCACTTCACACTCATAACTTAATAAAAACAAAAACAAAAAATAAGGACACATCCCTTCCAGTATAACTTGCACCTTCGGGGCAACTTCAAGTTTATATGTTTTCAAAACAAAATCTATACCTAAATCAAAATATCTAAATACCATTTACTAAATGTTAACGTGAGTCATAATAAATATTAATGCATTTTAAAAAAATTATTTATTTTTCAAAAAATAATAAAATGATATAAAATAATAATGTCATAAGTCATTTGCTTACTGATTTTTATATAAATAAGGACTGCATAATGGCTAGTACCTATCATAACTATTGAAAAATATTTACATTTGTTATTATACCAAAAGAACTAATAGTTGGACAATATAATGTAACTAGACCCTATATTTATTTTATAGTTTCAATTAATTCTATAATAATAATATTCTAATATAAATAAAATTAATTTGTTATAATTCTACAAATATCTTTATACTATCTATATATATAATAATTGAAAAATATTTAAATTTAGTATTATAAAAAAAGAATCAAGCAGTTGTAAAATGTATGTATTTAGTATTTACAGTAATTTACAATAAATTCGAAAGCGACTACTAAATGTAATTTGTATCGCAGCACTAAAGTAAAACAAATGATTGATTTCTTAATAAGAAAAAAAGGATTCGTTATGTTTCCAGAATTGACTGTAGCAAGATAAGATTTCGCAAAATAAATGATCGTATATCTTATGTTTCCACAATTTTAAATATGTATTTGTTATGTTTTAGTATTGACAGCAGGATAACGTTTGTGAAAATATCTTCTTAATATATTGATGTTCGGAATCCATGTATTTTTTTCCAATTTTTTGATGACAGATTGCAAACGACAATATGTCAAAAAACCATTACACAGCTCTATACGTAAGCTTTACTATAAAATGCTGCTCCTACTCTAAACAATAGGCTAGATCTGACGTTCGACTTTGTTTATCATGATTTTTTATATTTCATTTATTTATTTTAACATTGTTTTTTTAAAATAATAATAAAAACTTTAAAATTAATCTCTCTAAACCTTTGTAAAATATTTTACAACTCCCAAACTTTCATCTTACATCTATACAGCCTGCCAATAAATCTTATAATAAGCCTGCCAATAAATCTTATTGTATTTTAAATTAAAAAAATACCTTAAATAGGGTCATACTTTGAGCCGCCTTATTAAGGACCACACATTCCCTTTTCCTTTCCCAACCGCGAAAGGCCCACATTTTATTGCCCAAATTTTATATTCGTCGAGTCGTGGCTATCACCTATATATAAAAGCCCATTTACCCTCACAATTTTCCACAGAACACTTTCTTTGATTGCTTGAAGCCTTTGCAAGGAAAAAACTAGCCATGGCTGCCTGCGTCAAAAGTCTCACCCCGCTGCTCCTGCTTGTGGGGGTGCTGAGCCTTTTTACAGCCTCTACTTCTGTATATAACCACGAACTCCCTTTCTCTTGTCTGTTATCATAATTATAATTTAAGTCGTAGTCCAAAGTATTAACTTTATATATTTGGGGGTATTTGCAGGGAGAAGATGTGATCGTAACGTTTGTAATGGTGCAGCATGCTGAATTCGGGCAAGTGTTCAAGATCATCGGCAACAGTGGCGAACTGGGCAATTGGAGCGCTGGAAGCGTGGAGAACATGACGTGGACCCCTGGCGATGCATGGGCTTCCTCTACAGTATGATAATTCCTTTTCTTCCTTATACTCTGCTCGACATATATATGAATGTATTGATCGTTTTAATCTTCTGTTGTGTGTTTTGTAAAAGACATTGACGAAAGGAGTAAGATACGAATACAAAGCAGTGGTGGTGGCCTTTTCCGATGGGAGCAACGCAGTATGTTATATGCCGGATAATAACCGTGTGCTGACCGTGCCGGCAGATTATTCGAAGTCTCATTATGTGGAGACGGTGTTTTGGAAGTTGTCATGCGGATACGATTGCCACTCCACCACTGCCTGCGGCGTCACAAGCGAGTGGAGTATGTTGAATCCTATTCGCAAGGTTATATGATAACCCAGCAGGAAGCGTGTCTTGCAGGAACTTTGACGCTGCTTCTAACCACCGTCAAGTAGAATAAACGCCGTATTTTGTAGCTTATATCATCATAATATAATATGTATCGTGAATTTTTGTTTTGAAGAATTTGAAAGACAGACGTCTGTTTTAGTGTCAGGCGTAAGCAACTTTATAAATAGTCCCTCACGTTAATAAATTTTTATTGTAATCTTTCTGGGGTTTTTTTTTTAGAGTCCACATTAATTGGGAACCAAAGTTCGAACCGTGTCTGAGGTTAAAGCATACGCTTGATTAGGCATACTACAGGTGAGAGATTATGTAAAAGTTTAGCGGCTTTATCATGTGATTAGGTGATAATTGATACATTATTGCAGTGGAAATGCATGCCCAAAAGTGACTCAGTCCTTGCTCACATAAATGATAATGATTATTGCAAGATCTCTTAACAATTCATGACAATTACTAAAGCATTAATAATGTTCTTAATGAATGCTTTACAACCTTAAAATAATTTGAGGAGTATATTTGTTTAGATATGATCTTTAAAACCTTTCTTCAAATTTTTACATTATATATATACAATTCATTACAATTACTAAAGCATTAATAATGTTCTTAATGAATGCTTTACAACCTTAAAATAATTTGAGGAGTATATTTGTTTAGATATGATCTTTAAAACCTTTCTTCAATTTGAGGAGTATATTTCTTGAATGCTTTACAACCTTAAAATAATTTGAGGAGTAATGTAAAAAATTGAAGGTCTTAAAGATCATATCTAAACAAATATACTCAAATTATTTTAAGACCTTTAAGACCTTCAATTTTTTACATTACTCCTCAAATTATTTTAAGGTTGTAAAGCATTCATTAAGAAAATTATTAATGATTTAGTAATTGTCATGAATTGTTAAGAGATCTTGCACTAATCATTACCATTTATGTGAGCAAGGACCGAGTCACTTTTGGGCATATATATATATATATATATATATATATATATATATATATATATAGAGCAGTGGAAATGCATGCCCAAAAGTGACTCAGTCCTTGCTCACATATTTTCATTAAAATTATAAATAATTTTTGGAATTCAAAGAAAACAAGTATTTTGGAATTTATATTGAGAATTAATTAAGGTTTCAAACATTATTTATATTTTAAGGCTTCTACAGAAGAAAAATATAAAAAAAAACAAATTTGTATAAATAGAACAACTTCAATAATATACAAAACTTTACAGTATGTTGTGTATGTTTTTATTCTTTTAATGATTCTTTTTATATGAACTTGTTTATATCAATGAATATTTTAATAATTGTTTAATCTCTCTTGAATGTATGTGAATGCTCAATATATTCTCTATGAAATGGTCAATGTACTAATTGATAAATGACCTATGGTTGATGTATATTAAATGCTAAATTGAATTCAAATTAAGACCCTATTACCACTAGAATCTTCATTATATAATAAAATAAAATAAAAAAATAGAAAAAGGGGTCATGTGGACATTCATTGAAGGGGACCACACTAAAGATCCCAAGAAATCCATTAGCTCTCTTACTAGGCCCAATAGCATTAATAACACTCCTAACATAGAGTCTAATGTAGGAAGAAATGGGTGAGTGAGAGAGGAACAACTAGACGGGGCTAAGATAATGTACATTAAAAGTTGAAAAATGTGCCAATAATGGTTAATTTAGACCAGTAATTGAAAAATATAAAATCATTTTAAAATTGTATAATTTAGCGACTAATCATTTTTTTCTAAAGGCCATTTTTTAGTGTTTACATTTTTGCCTCACATTGATGTGTGGGTGTGTGCGTATACATAATAAAGTACAAAAGAATACATGATATCAATATGAAATCTTGTAAGCATGGATTTTTGGTACTATAATCAATGTGCCTATAAATATGCAAAAAAACATTCTCTATTTTCTTACACACATGAGTAAGTGCTAAACACTAATAATCTACTAAAACCTAAAAGAAAAACAAGTTCAGATTAAGGGTAAACCCAAATTCGATGAATGACATGGAAACTAGTCCCAGACACAATAGGAGGTTTGGGTCTTCCCCCAACATTATAAAGATATAAATAAATAAATAGCTTATTATGATTTAGAAGGACCACCAAAATAAACCTACGAGCCCAACACAAACAAGACAATAAAAATGATAAAATCAAATAAAAAGAGACCCAACGAAGTCCCAAGAGGGACAAAAGAGTAACAACATATTTTAACTAGTATGGGAACCACCTTGTTTTAGCTAGATCGAAAACTAGTCCAGACTAGTGGAAAAGGAGGCTTAGGTCACCCACCAATGATTTTAGCTAGATTGGGAACCAAAAAAGAAATAAAAAAGAAACAACTACTTATAACTGGTGTGGGAACCTATCTACTTTTGTTGGACCAAAAACTAGCCTCGACTCATGGAGAAAGAGGGCCAGGCATCCATAATTGATTTTGACTAGATCAGGAACCAAACACCTGGATTTGGCTAGGTCGAGAACCAACTTTGACACAAAGGGAGGTTCAAGTCTTCAATAAAGATACCAATTGGTAAAGTATTCCTCTAGGAATCCATAGAACATTCTAGAAAAGGGATCCATAAAAAAACCATCTAGAGAAGGATTCCTTAGGGAATCTAAGATACAGTCTAAGACAAGATTCCTTAAGGAATCCATAATAACCCTGGACATAATAGGAGGCTAAGGTCTCTCAAATGGAATCCAAAGGGATTCTAGAGAAATCATAGTAGAAGGATTGCTTAGGGAATCCATAAAACCAATGGGACAAGATTCACACGAGAGAGAAAACTCTAGAACTAAGGTCACAAACTAAAAATAAATCAAACTAGAAACATGCAATAGAACCCTCATTATCATCTTAAATAAGACCTTCATGATTAAGGTCTCCTCAAAAGGGAAGATAGACCCAAAGGACACACAAAATCTAGACATACACCTCAACCCAAAAATAGAGGAAAGAATTGCACAAAAAACATGCTTGAAGAGGAGAAAGTCAATGGCTACTAGCACACCCACCATGTTCCATAAAAAGTAGAATCAACCTCCAATTTCTAGAAATGAAGCTTGCAACAGAGAAAACCAATAAGGCCCTTTGAACGACTCCATAAGGGATCCATGAAATATATAGTAGATGGATTTCACATAAAATCCATAAATCATTATGGAGATGGATCTGAGGAACTTTTTAGGCTCCCCAAGGGATCCCTTGATCAACTAGATAGATAGGGGTTTTAAAATGCCCCCCTAAATAGGAAATGGATTTCAAAGAGAGTCTGAGAAGAGGATTTTTGAATGAATCCAAGAACTTGACCAACCAACTAGCTTTGTCTAACCAAGCCCCTACTAAGAGTAGTCTTGAATAAACTTGAAAAAAATTTAATTGTAGAGATAGACCCAAGGCATAATCCATGAAAAAAATTACTTCCTTGTAACTGGTTTCATCGCAATCCAAAACCCTAGTATTACAAATCCTTGGGAAAGGTTTCACCATTACCCAATCCTTCTATCCACTGCAAACTTCTTCCCCTTAAGAGAATAAGCCTTTCAACAACCTTACTACATCCTTGTTGCTCCAAAAACCTTATATACTTATTAAACAACTATATCTAGACCACCACTATGTACCACATCATAAAACTAGCCCCTGGAACATCCATGAAGATAATAACCCCATTCTTCAAAGTAGCAGTCCATGATTTGCCAAAGAGAGATCTCCCTTTCAAAAGACAAGTGCCACAAAGGAACAAGGTAGGATTTCCAACTATCCCGAAGTGAATAAGGAGCCCAAAACAGGGGAATTTTCCATCTAAAATATAGAAAATATTAGAGAGCCCTTTTCACCCTCATTTTTTTGTGAAATATACACTACTATATAAATTAAAATTATTTCCATAAATAGGGTTAAATTAGTATCAAAAATTGATTATTATTTTTTTCTGTAAAGAGTTGATGAATTTGTGTAAATCCCAAACATAACCAAATCACATATAAGGCCTAATAGAAAAAAAATACATTTAAAAAAAATAAAAACCACTCATACATTTTTTTTGTAATCTAATCATTCCTTTTCAATATAAATGTATAAGATACATAAAATACATTTTTTTTCCTTCTATACATTTAGCTTTATTTTTTAACAAGCATATGTGGATAGATTAGAATATTGTTTAAAGAAAACAATATAAAGACTTAATCCCATTATGAATAATAATTTCAAATATAAATTAACTCATTTTTTTCAAGCCACATTTTCACTTGCAATGTGGCATAAGCGTTTTTTATGGAAGCTTTTCATATATAAGCTGTTAATAACATCCCAGAGAAAATTACACTAATTTCTCTTCATGATGAAAAATAAAGCATTCTAACCTCTTTATATCTCTTAAGAAGAACACCACATTTATAATAAATATAATAGCAATCCAATCCCTATCAGGAAAGTATAATATTTTATAAATAATTAAAGAAAATAATTCAACTCTTGAATGAAAAAATTCCTTTTAAACTATTAACACAATCACTTTACTCCATACCTAGCAAGAACACAATTTTTTTATTTCAATAGGCAATATTATTTTTCCATGGCTCCAATAAGATATTTTATCAATTAAATCTCAATAGACAAGAATGGAGGTGCTCACCTCACAACCATTTGAATTTATCTAGATTTATGGCCCCCATCAAGCCCCAAGCTCGAGATGTGATTGAAAATAGACTATCACATTGACATAAGGATGCAGATATGGGTAAGAAGGATTTATAATTTCAAGGCCTCAATTTTTTTGGCCGCACAATTCACACAAAATCCCAACCAAGTATTGGTTTATTGAGTACCTTGGGGAAAAGCTATGAAGAGATAAAATATAAATGTAGAAGAAAATAAATCTATTGAGCAAGATACATAGAGAAAATGTATGAAGAGAGAAAATGTATAATTTAAAACAAAACAAGTGTACTGTACATGATATATATAAAAGGGTATATTGTATAAAACCTTGCATAGACTAAGCAAGATACCCATATTATTAGAGGAAGATATTTATATGCATAACTTGTGAAAGTAGGTAACATGTCTACTAATTAGGATACTCATCTACTTAGAGAAAGATATTTGCATCAATTATAGACTTTAGCATTTCTTTTGCATCAATGAATTCTAAAAAAATATCTCCACCAAGAAATCCCTTTCCCATTTTCTCCAAGTACAACACATAAAAGTTTATTCACACATACAACATAGTAATTTCTCCAAATTATGTTGTAGTTAAAATAATGTGAAAATCCTTGAATAATTTACATAAAAGGGGGAAAATGTTGTTGTTTTTTGTAACCCATCAAAGAGGGACATGTTTCCACTCTATAATTTCATCTCCACTTCTTCCCTAGAATAACATTAAATATCTCAAGCATGGTTATCATATCTTTCTCAAATTACTCAATGGTTCTTCTAACCAAGGCACCCTATTATTAGCCAATAAAAGTGCAAGAAAATGTTTTTAATAGTTTGTAAATTTGCGTTTCTAAAAAATTATTAAATTTGGGTCTTGTTAAGGGTTACATTAAGGTCATTTACATAGGAATATTTAATGCAAGGGAATGTCTCATCAAGGTGTTATGTGGCCCATATTCCAAGGTCTACAAAATCAATAGGAATAATTTTACAGAGCATGATGTAATATAAGCACATAATGTTTAGATATAAATATTCATGCTAAATACAAGTAAAATATGTCATGTTAAGTATATTTGTATCCTTTTTTCAAGGTTAATCTCTTGTTCCCACTTAATTATCTGAAAATATTCCACATGCACAACCATTACACGCATTGAAACATTCATGAAATGTATAAAACAAAAAGAAACACCATAAAATCTCATGGTGCAGTCATAAAATTTTGTTTAACCTTTTCTAGGATTGGTGTGTTAAGGTCAAGGGGTAGAACCATATTATCAAATGGATGAATAAAATTATTTTGTATAAATTCATTTAAAATTTTTCATATATAAAAAATATATTTAAGCTCAAAAATTATTAAATATGGAAATTAAAATGCTAATTGGTATTCAGATAATTACAATAAAATGTAGGAATAATACATAGTTTATATATACATGTCGAGGAAAATATGAGTTGTGTATATGTGGAATCAAGTAGTTTTATGCTTAGGATCTAGTCATCATATTTTGGAAACATTATTTATATAACCTAGACACTTATGTCAATCTATAGGCACTTATGTGGATGCTTTTGTCTAAATCTTGATGTAATTATCCTACATGGAATTTTTAATGTATTTGTGCCTATTAGGGTTTTTTATATCCTTTATTTTTATGTATCATTATCATGCACATAATATCTACATGAATGTGCATATCTCAAACCCTAATTTTTCACCTTAGGTTGGGTCACCTTTCCAAAAATGGGTTTGTGGGTTCATGAAGTTAAGCTAACCTCAAGGACCCATCTATCAATGAGTATTTACTACATAGCCAATACTCTAAGGAGCAAGTCTAATATATTTGGTTCTCCCTTAAGTGTAATCTTGTGTGTGTGCACAAGGGTTTAATATGCTATATGTAAAGGCATGGAATGATGTAGCTTATAACTTTACAAATATCATTCATTGGTTTTTATTTGAAATATTCAAACTAATAATATGATTATTCATATGATTGATATATAAATAAGGAAGAATAGAGAAGTATAACTTAGTTGTGTAATTGATGAATGATTTTGAATAACTACTTTCTTGGTATTTATCCCATGTGTGATTGATGATGATGAATGGTATTTATTTTTTAATTATACTACACCTTTCAAATCTCACAAAAGGGTTAGATAAGACAAATATACCACACCATACATTTTGTAATATTTTCAATTGGGTTGGTTTTTGAGGTAGAGACACTTGAGAAAGAAACTAGACACTAGCATCGATGATAGTGTCCCAATAAAAACCCAAGCTTCTGCTAGGATATAAAATTGTTGAAGGTATGTAACTGATATTGAAGGATATATATATATATATATATATATATATATATATATATATATATATATATATATATATATATATATATCATATTTTTAAGACTTCTTATTATAGAGGTGATCTAGGTAATCATAATGACAAGGTTGGATTATAAGATAAATAGTTAGGCACAATGAAATGACAAATACAAGCCTTTCAGCAATAAGAAGGTCTAACACTGAAGGGTAGAGCCCTCATTTGTATTTTAAAATTATATAAGACTAAGAGTAAATATAAAATAATATTTGAATATATACACTTCTCCTTCTCCCCACCTTCCCACCACTCCCTAGCCCAATCTAGTAATGCATAAGGATGAAATTACTAAGTTAAAAGGAAGAAACATGTACATGGGTGTGTACAACACACCTTGCCTTTTCTTGAACATTGGTGAATTTTTGTGATGGTGTATGACATATAACCAATATAATTTTATAATATTAATTTGTGCATGTCATATTAAATTGAATAATTGAAATGCTTAAAAATTAAAGAAATCAAATAAGGAGTACACTTGTGTATGTTGATGCAACTATATTTCCTATTGGTACTTTCCTTTGGTAAAGATGCTTCCTTATGATGCATTAGAGATGAAAGAGGTATAGGTATGAACTTTAAATATTTAAATAATGAAATTTAGAGGTTAGTTAAGACACTAATCTATTGTAAGGGTGAGTTTTGACATGGACATTGAGATACTAAATCTCAATTGCACAACTAAAATGAAAGTACAATAGATCCATGATAAGTGCTTTAACCAACTTAAAGTGTAAAATGTAAGTAGTGATAAGTCCATTGAGGACATATAATATCAACCTCACTGCACAATGGATCCAATTTCTATAGATAGAAAATGTTCAAAATAGTGTTTCTTGGTAAAGTTTTTTAAATATGTATTTGTAAATTTTGGTGCACTTTCATGCAATATACACTTATAATGTGTAAAAATATAAAGTATATATCAAAATATAGCATTTTATTTATAAACATGTATAATATCTATAAAAAAATTAGAAAAAATATGTCAAAAATCTATAAATATGGGGTCAAATGTATAGGATTCTAACCCAAGTGTATATTTGAATCATGTAATTTGTATCAAATTTTTTCAACTCTATATGCATGGAGTTATGTATCTATAAAATTCATTCACTAGTATCCCCCCAATCCCTTTTTTAGGTGAGGGGTGTTAGATCCCAAATTTGCCTGATCAGTTTGTGCCCTTTCCCAAAGAACGAGTGTCTAAAGGTTTAATTATTGCCCCCTAAAGGAAATACACAAGTGCTCATCCAGAGCAAAAAAATCCACTAGCTTAATTGTGTTCTGCATAACTCATAAAATCATTTTCAACTAATACTTAGTGTTCCATATTTTTCATGTGGCATTAACAGGGTTTATGATAAAATTGAGATGGGATGAATAAATATATAACTAATTGTTAAAAATTCTAAGTTTAATATTTTCCATTTGTAAAAGGAAAAGGAGTGAAGATCTAGGAGGCAAATGCACTAGAACATTGTAGTTATTACATGCAAAATTTAAGTGCAATTGGGACCCCAAAACCCTCAAACTATATTTGAATACCACACTAGAAAAGAGAAGCTATGGAAATATCTTAAATTCTAAGCTAAAGTCCTTGGTCTTATTCATGTGGAGCATAGATTTTAAGTGGAAGTGAAAATTTCAAAAGTGGCAGAAAATTTCAAGAGAAAAGCAAAGCAGAAATCCCGATGGGGAATGCAACATCAAAATGCAAATTTAAATTTGTAAATTTACCAATGTGAAGTTGACTTCCAAAATCCCGCCAACTATATGAGTTACAAAATCTTGCCAAAGGGAAGAGATACAAGTGTCATTGTTTTTTGGAATGGTGACTTGAAAGAAAATAATAAGCTAGGTGTTATTTTGTTTACCTACCTCATGAAAACGTGTAGCATGAATTTGAAAGTTCAAAGCTCGGGAGTATGTAGCTCTCATTATGGAGGATCTATGGGTGTCTCATCCTTAGAAAATCTAGACAACATTAAACAAGGTTTGGAAAAAGTGTATCCATTGGGCTGGTTTTCAACCTATAATAAGAAGTGATGATCTTGTTTGAATAATATATCTTCTACTCCTGAGATTGCCACATCAACCTCTTGCAGTTCTTGAGGTAGATTTATATGCAGTAACTCCAGCATAATTGTGCCAAAAGTGAAGCCCATATTAGATGCACTTTGCTCCACCCCATATATTTGAGACTTGTCTTTTACAAATCCATTTAACATAAAATACCGAGGCATGGAAATATGTGAAGAGATGTATGTAAATGCTGATGGGGATGCATCCTCTCTTTTATGGCCCAATGATTCTTGAAAAGATACACAAACTTTGGGAAGATGGAGGACTTTGAGTGACACTAATACCATTTTGGGATGCAATAGAGATGGCAAGAGGAAAATTCCCACTTGAAGAATCTCCTTTCATTTTCCCATCAACAACATTCCCATATGATGGGATCATAGAAGGACTATAGGATAGTGATAAGCTATACAATGGCATTGGATCAACACTACCATCCAACCTTCCTACTGCACTTGTTAAGTGTGCCAATAATGGCATAAATGGATTTAATGGCATAGAATATTTGATCTTAGGCCACCAAGAATCAAAGGAGCACTAGAAGGTTGAAACATTACATCAGATTTAATTTACAATGGAGCACTAGTGAAATATGTGAAGTGGGATTTTTAAGTAGGGATGCAATATTACATTACAACTTTTGACTTAAAATTTCCAGTTGTAAATAGAATTCTAAAACCCGTATTCAATGCAAGGAAATTTTAGTTTTCAAAAAAGGCATCGATTTAAATAAGTAATGATGGAGATTGGGAGAGGTTTTTCACATTTAAATAAAGTGCAAATGTGCATGTCACATCTAAAATACCAACAAGACAAAAGTATTTGAAATGTGCATGTAAGTTATGCAAATCCACAAAGTTCAAATGTGCATATCGTGTTCAAAATCTTGTGGGAAGGAAAAAAGTGCATGTGTCATTATTAAGTTTGGCGTTGACCTTCTAAGTAAATAGGTAAAAACTAAGATCTAAGTTTTATATATCAATATTTGGCCAAAGTTGAAGATATCCATGGATGAAGATAATTGTTTCAAGGGTTTTGAGGCAAAAAATTTGCCATTAGAAGTATGTTCTGAGGGGAAGTTATTTCATTCTTTGCATGATTCAAATGGCCATGGATTTCACATTGCATCCATTATAGCTTGACAAATCATGCAATAAATTAAAGACCATTTGATGAAATTGTGACAAAGCTAAAGGCACTCTTTGATGTGCATAAAGAGGAAGGAGGTTTTCATGGAGGTATGAGTTTAAAAATGACTGGTCGGAATGTCATCCTTAGCCTAAGTGGGAAAATGATTAGTTCAAAATAAGGGAAAAATGGTTACATAAGAAGACAAAGTTTGTTTTACACCCAATAAGAATATTTTACCTCAAGCTTAACTACATCAAGATTCTAGAAAGGTAGATCAATTTTTGTTTACAAGCTCATCATTACATGGATAACCAAATAACCTGAATAATCACCTTATATATCATGAGAGTTTCCAGGCATATTCTAGATGGAGCATCTTTTAAGAATATGTTGGATGATAATTTTTATAAGTAAAGAGGGCTTGCACTATTTACAGAAGTTGGATTTTTTATTTTTGAATTTCTACTATGTGTTTTTTACTTTTGTTGCTAAGGTGATTTCATCTGTACAATCATTGGCAAACTCTGAGAGTATTTTGGATATGTCTCCTCTATTTAGAGTGAATCCACCATGATTTTCACCTTGTTAACATTATTAACATTGATGTATGGAGATTTAATTTCAATTTAATGGAAAATATCTATGATTTCTGATTTTTCTTGTCAATGAAGTGTAATGGCACATTCTTCATGCATTGTTGATTGGGTATCTAGTTTTATGTCTATTAATGGTAGTCATTATGGACATGAAATATGATTGTAAATTCATTTTAGAATTATGATTTGGGAGTGTTCTGTTGCTAATATTTTAAGCATACTCTATATTTATAGATTTGATAAGATAAGGTACTTGAGTCTTTGCTTGCATTATATGCTTTGGAGATTTCATGGATCATTTGAATGTTTGCATTGGATGGGTATCAATGAATGAAAATCATTTTTAATAGTTTTCTTAGCTTGTTTCTCAGTCTTTTACATCTTGGAATGAATCATGGCGTGATTGTTAAAGGAATTCCATGTGTTGAAAGCCACTACAACATTTTTCATATATACCTAACTCGCCCTACCTATCCTGCCCCTTCAAGCAATACTTGTTGAAATGTTTAAGTGTTATTTGCCTATAGATGCATAAATATTGAAAATCTAAAATGTGCCTATTATTGATATTTAAATATTAGCATTGTATTTTCCATGTGACCTTTAGTTGTCAATAGTTTCTTTAGAAATGAAGATTGCAATCATCCTCCCATCTGTCTTTAGTAGATTGTGTCTGATTTGAAATAATTTGCCTAGTCTGTGTGACAACTCTTCCCAAGTGGACTATGTAAGTTTTGTTATGCTTTGGTTAGACATGTATATGTGATAATAATCCCTTGAAGATTGAACTATAGTATCCCTCCTTGTGACCAAACTAACCCATTGTTCCTCTTACCTTGTTTTAGACAGAGCCAAAAGTAGCATGGAATTAACCATACCCTTTGTCAGTGTCTTCCAATCATTGTTTGTGTTCATTCCATCTAGATATTAAACCCTTGCCTAGATATAATGACATAATTTAGGTTTATCAGTTGTGTTTTCCATCTTATCAAGTGTGCAAGGATGAACTCTAGAGGTGTATAATTGAGAACCAACACCTTGTTAGCACCATTATCAGGGAGAAGATCTTTGGAACCTATGTTGTTGGGGAGTATTAAAGAGAACTGTTATTTGTTTATGTTTTAAAAGTGATTTTCTCTTTTGAACATGTATTTAAAATTTTCAATGTCTTTGTTACTCTATCTCGTCATTGATTATAAGAAAGTGTAATTTCAAAATGTATCAATGTTTGTTTGAGATCTATTTTATCCTAGAAGATTTCTTCTAGTGGTGACTCCAATGTTTTATCTAGTTTTGAAAGATCAGTGCCCATTTTAATTGATTTAGTTTTGAGTGTTCTCTTGCTTACAAAACTAGAAGGACTGAGATCCTCCTTCAAAGGTGACTCATCAAAGCAACTTGTCTCTGAGTTAAGTGTTCATCATATAAGGAGATAGATTTGGAGGGAAGCCAATTGAAGTACAAATTTCTAAAATAAAGGAGTGTCTAGACCATCACAATTATGGTACACCTCAACTTTTTTTGTTAAAATCCTTTGGTTGAAGAATATCATAATTATCTTGATAACCTAGATTATCATAATCTTGTTTATTACCCAACACCTTATCAATAAGCTGAATCACCTCCTAGATTTAATCCCCCAAGTCCACCTCACTCACCCCCTCACAACATGTTACCATCTGATCTTGAGTCCACCACAAAACTAGTCATGAGTCATAGAGATCATGATGAAAATGAATATCCTATATTCAAGATTCCCAAATTAAAACCAATTAACTTTGATGAAATAGAGAGTTATCCCAATGAAGTTCCAAATGAGGTAAGGAATTAAATCCCTAAGTTTTAGGGGAATAATGTAGTGAATGGGGATTAGCAATAGATGGCTTTTCACTTTATAATTGAATATTATGAGGTTGAGCATGAGGATGTTTGTATTAAATGTTTTGTGCACACACTAGAATAAGATGCATGTGAATGGTTTAATTTTATTCCCCATGAATGTATAGTTTCATGGGAAGAAATGAAGAATGTTTTCAAAATACAATATGGTGATAGAGTTGATCCTAGGTTTCTGCTTGTAAAATTTGAAAACATAAAGAAGAACCCAAATGAGTGTGTGAAGGACTTCAATACATGGTTTAATAATACTATGATGAGGTTGCCTAAAAATATCAGATCAAGTGATACTACTTGATTGATTAAATAATATGATGCATTTGATAATAAGGTTGCATATTATTTGAGAGATAAGGCTCCCAAATTTCTAAGGTTGGCATTCAAAATGACCATTCAAATTGAAAATAATATAAAAGATATGGGGAAACATCTAAACAAAAGGACTAATGTAAAGTTGATTAGTCCTAAAATGTCTCAACCCAATAAGACTAGCAACCTTTAGGAGATAGTGAAAACTTTGGCAACTGATGTCAAGGAAATGTCATACAAGTTTTCTAGAGCTGAGAAGGGGATCCCTTATGGATATTATACTCAAGAGAGAGCTCAAAATAAGAATCAAACACAAGGGAGATCCTATTTACACATTATATATAATGATAGAGGGAAGAGGCCTACTTGAGATGAGAGAAATGATAGAAATCATAACATGGGAGTTGGGAAGGAGGTTCTTGATCCATTGAATGCCAAGGTCAATGATGTAGACTATGATGTTGACATTGGTTGGCGTGATAAATGCTTCCTCCCCCATCCTCCTTGTGATACCAGTAAAATAATTGATGAAGATATAGAAGAAGCTAAGTATGCATCTAAAAATGATGAGATTATAATGTTTAATTGTCAAATCCTTTGAAGTAAAGTGTCTACCTCTACATAATTGATTAGTGTTAGCACTATTGATCAATTTTGGAGTGCAGTGAAAGAGGTATGTGTCCCAACTCCTAAATTTCTTTGTGATATAAATATGACACAAGCATATGAGTTTCCTAATCACAATTTTGAGTTTTTAAGATCTATGATGGTCAAAAAATATGATGGGGGAATTCCTTCAGTTGATGATAGGTAGTTATTAATTAATGTTACAATTGCCCAAGAGAAATAATAAAATATAAGAAGTAGCAAGGTGATTCTCCTCAAGAGATTACCCCTGTTGATCCAAGGGTAGGGGATAAACATAAAGAAGTTAAGAAAACCAAAGAAGTCCCTAGGTTTTCTAAATTAGCACCTACTTCCCAAATTGTCAAACAAAAAGGTGCTCTGGCCAAGAGTAGAGAACCTTTGTTATCCAGTATTCCTAAGGGTATGAATGATGTAAGAAGAAACTTACTCTTAAAAATTATGTTGTGAATGTTAGTTCATCCCTTATTATTTCACTCTTTCTCCAAATAATCCCCTTATTTAGTACAATGTGTGTGATATGGCCCAAGTATTGAGTCAATTAAAAATCACTGTCCCACTTATTAAGTTGCTAAAAATACCAAAACATAGAAGAAAGGCATTTGAATATTTGTATCTTAATGAGAATATAGTTTCCAGTGTAATTAATTCACCCCTAACACCCCTGGATGAAAATGAAGAGTCACATGAGGTTATTGAACTAGCATTAGAGGTTTATTTGGGGACTGCATTGATAGAAATTCAGCTAGATGTTGACCCTTTTTACACTACCTTGTTGATTAATGGCTTAATTATTCACAAATGTATGTTTGATTACGGAGCCTCTTGAAATGTGATTCCCTAGGTGTCCTTAATGATCATAGAGTAAAAACTACATCTGATTTTGGCAAGTGTTATGCCATAGACTCAAGAGAGGTACCAGTTGTTGGACAAGTTAAAGGATTGGTAGCTCAATTAGTAGTTCATCCAAGTAATTTTTTGAATATGGATGTGGTATTTATGTATTGTCCTCCCAAGTGGGGGATGCTATTGTCAATAAAATGGGTTGCTAGCATGGGTGGCAATGTTTAGAGGGACATTTCTTATGCCACCATTCCTTTGGAGGGTAAGATGGTTAAACTTCATAAAGATCTTAGAATGTTACATGTACTTGAAGATCTAAAATGATCTCTAAATGAGGTTCCATACACTAATGTGGAGTTGGGTAAATTTGTTGGGAATGTAGATTGTGTTGAACAATCTATTGTTCTTGATGTTGGATATGACAAAGAAAGTAATGATGTTTGGAGAATGTCTTTTGATGGGGCTTACTCCAATATTGTAAATAGAGTTGGGGTTGTCTTTTATGCCCCCAATAAAAAATCTTTCAAGTTTTATTTCAAGGTGTCATTTTAGTGAACTAACAACATTGTAAAATATAAGGCACTTTTTATTGGTTTGAGAGTTACCTGAGAACATGGAATTACAAGTCTGATTATAAAGGGTGATCTTGAGTTAGTGGTTAAGTACATCCAAAATGCCTATGCCACTAAAAATAAAAGGTTGAAACAATATAGAAATGATGTATGGGTTTTGTAAGAATTATTTGACACTCTTAATATTTGTTATCATGATAGAAGTTTTAATGAGGAATCTGATAGACTTACAAGGTTAGATGCTTAGTTTGAAAGTAAGAATATGAACCTTCACTGTCAGTATCAAGTGGAGGTGCTTGTCAAACCTTCAATCCTAGACAAAATTCATCATTGGCAAGTCTTTGATGATGATGATTAGATCAAAAGGTTTCTAAACTATGAAGATTAATTTCAAGATCAGATCAAAGACTTGGAATCCATGGTCCAAGTCTATGATGGGAAAGAAACCTTGTTTGAAAAAGATATCATTCAGCTAAAGACAAACACCATCCCAAGAGGATTTGTGAGTTTAGAGGCATATTTTGATGCAGCAGACATAATTAAAAATAGATTCTTATTTATCTCAAATAAAAAAATGTCAAAATGTCAAGTACCCTAGTGGATACCCATTATGTTTTTAGAAAAATGCCTTAAAAATGACCTAGGACACTCATTTCCCAAATCCCAAAGGAAAATAGAGATCGAAGTGTAATTTTTAACTTGTAAACATGCAAATTGCATCCAGACCTCCACTTCCTACTAAACCCATAACTGTCAAAAATTAGAACCCCATTGATAATTTACAACTTATAAAGTTTTAAATTTCAAATGGATTTTTTCTTCTGACCAAACATATACCTCATGAAAATCAGAGATTGGAATGAAATTTGTAACTTACAAAATTGAAAATTGCTTTCCAACCTCCGCTTCCCATGCATAAATTCAACTATAAATTGGAACTCTGGTTGTAATTTGAAATTTTTAAAGTTACAAATTACAAGTTGAGTTTCACTTCCTATCAACTACCCTTCCTATTGAATCGAAACTCCAATTGTAAATTTCAACTTGCAAAAGTTGTGAATTGTACCTTGAGTTATACCTTCCTATTTTCAAAGAGCTAAGTCATCCTATGAAATGCAGAGGTCAAAGTGCAAATTGAAAAATTACAAAGTTGTAAAACTACTTGTAGACTCTAGATATCCTACCAACCACTGCCCTAAGGGTATTTATTTAGAGGTTATATATAAATCTAATTAGGGTTAATCAAATTCATTATTTAATTTACAAAAATTGAGATTAGAGCTCTGCAACCCTGCTAATGACTTTGAGCCATGCATTTGACCCTAAAATCCACATAATTAAGCCATGCTACCATGCATTTGAGCCAGGATGCCATTGTTCCCCTTGCATTGTATTTCAATTGACCTCCTATGTTTTTTAAGCTATATTTTCTCACAATTGAGCTTGATTTATTTATTTTCATTTTCTTACACACTATTGTGGATATAGTTTAAATTATAGGAATTTATTTATCTTGTTTAGGCATCAATAGGATTGTTTTATTATTTTCATGGTGTCATTTAGGGTAATTTGTGTTAGTATTTTTTTTAAATCATTTCCCTCCATCTTCCTTACCATTTGAAAACCTAGGGTTTTCCAAAAAATCCATACAAACCAGTAGATATTCCCTTGCATATTCCTTGAACAATCCCCACAAAGTTTTCAAGTGCTATAACAACTCCAAAACCCATGGGATTTCTTCCTATAATTGTAATCTCACAACTCCACAAACTTTTCATTTGCATAGATCAATCCCAATCTCTATCAAATCTTTCACCAAAAAACACAAGTGTGTTTTACAACTACCATCTCCATCAGATATTTTTCCTAAAATAGCATCCCTAATATTTGCTAGAGTTTCCACCTATGTTTTATACGTTTAAAACCTGTCAACTCCGTAGTTGGTTTTCCCTTATAAATTTCTCTCAAATCCATATATATAAAAGAGATGAAGTAAAAATCTAAAGGACCTGGTGTCCCTCTCAATTTTAAATCAAACACAAATGAGATTATAGACATAGACCTAGGTCATATCGACCTAAGTGATTTTTGAAATAGATTAAATGTTGAGTTCTAAAAAGATTGGATTCAGAGAATTTATGATTGTGGGTTGCCTCTGGCAACAAATTTCCCCCTGACTATGTAGATCCCTGAGTTGGTGCTCACATTAAAAAATCACTATGACTATGAGAAGAGAGAAGTATTGAATGATAAAGGAGAAATAATGTTTAACCTGGACCCAAAATTTCTAGACTCAATATTCCTGATACCTAAAAATGATATTTATCTGTATATAACCCCTAAATCATTAAATAAATTCTATTTGGACAAAAACACTAGATGTCAAAGGGTAATAAATAATTAATGGCTAAGGGTTCCTAGGGCTACATCCACAAGATTGCCCAAAACATTATAAATAATATATTTTAAGGATGAAGTGGGTGATCTAATCATACTACTACATAGAATCATCTAGAACCCCAATGCAAATAACTTCTAAGACTGGATGTACCAATACATATAGATAATCCACCAGAACAAGAAATACATCTACTAAGCATAGCTGATAGGTGACACCATCCACAATCAATTGATGGAAGTCTATAATAGAGGGAAGTTCTATAAAAATTCTTATCTAATTTACATATTAGTCAAGAGGAGAGCCTTATTAGGACTAAACATAGTAGCTAATCAAGAAAATAAGGTTTTCAACTATTACCCTAACCTCACTCTTGAGGCAAGTAGGTAGCACTTTAGAAGAGTGAATGATGCATTCATCTACTTCATCATAATCATGTTTGACAAAGAGCAAGAGAAGAAGATATTCTTTGATGTTTCTACCTCAAATATTACCAATTGGGGATATTATTTCATCCAATTCCCACATACTCATGCATAAGAGTAGGGGGATTCAGTGGTTATCCTTACACCCTCCTAAGATATGTAAGCAATAAATGGGATTTAATAGAGATTTTTTGTGGAGACTCACAAGTTGTTATCCAACAAACACAAGGCATGAATCCATTTCCTCATCAACATAGGGAGGTACACATGCTATTCTGTACCTAAATCTAGGTGTGTAGATGCTGAAATGACTTAGATGACCTTGAGGGCTCTAGAAGTAAGGATATTTTATGATGTGATTGGAAAAATCACTGGTGCATTGGGAATTTTAATATATTCCCATGTCCCCTATTATGAAGACTCTGGGATGATTTTCAAGGTGAATAACTAAGATTGAAGGACTAATCTAGGATGACCTTGGATTAGATCAAAGACTTTAACAAGGCACCAGTTCTTGAGGACTTGGTTGATGATAAATCCATAGTAGACAAGGTATACTATGAGAATAAAATATATGATCAACCCATTCCAGTAGCTATATGGTCAATTTATAAGTCTTTCTCATTAATGGATAGAACCACCAATGTAATAAATAGAACATTAATCTAGCTCAAAAGTAAAGGGTACAAAGTGATCAAAGAAATAGTGAACATCAATGAGAAGCTATGAGATCTCAAGGAGAAGGGAGTACCACCATTAGTAGAAGGTTTCAGCAGTTAAACCCTCCTAGAATAGGCAAATAGGTCAGTGATATCCTACAAGATAAATCAAAATTCAAATGCCAAGAGAGGATAATCAATTGGCTAAGGAGTAGCAGTGGATTAGCTAATAGTTACTTCATCTGAAGATGCAACTACCACTAAAACTCTAATAGTTTCTAATCCTATCTCGGTCATAATATATACTCCTAACTCTATTATAGTCATTCCTCCTATCTCTATCATTCCATTAGCTTCAACACCTCCTCCTCTTATCTCCACTCCACCTTCCCCTCAAGTGATTACCCCCTCTATTTCCACTAGTTCACCTATTTCTATAAGTCCATTTATAATAGTTATATCAATTCAATTGGACACTTAGGTTTTACTTCTACTTCCCCCTTCCATAATTCCTCCCCCTTCTAAAATTTCACTCCCCACTTCCACAATTCCTTACATCTCATCTCTAATAACCACTTCCGCTATGTTAATCACTAACACTATATAGTAGTATATATCCATAGATTTAGTCATCTTGAATACAATCCCACTAGCTATCCCAACCCTTGGGACAACTAATACATCATTTTCATCTTGTTCACTTTCTCCTTTTCATCAACCCTGAGTGTCACCACAACACTGATTGATTCATTCACATATTTGGACTCCACACTCCCCCTAGTTCTCCTTTTGCAAACCCTTGTGCCTACTCCTCCATTGGTGTCACTTCTGTCTTCCACACCCCTGGTAGGCACATCCATTTCCATTACAACCATTTCTTCCATTTACATAATAACCCCAACCACCACAAAGGAGGTAGAGGTAGATCAAATCATTGATACAAATGTGGCCACTCAACCTACATATGGGGAAGAGGTTATAAAGACATCTATTGAACACTCAGTGGCCATATAATTGAAGGATATAACACTTTTCAGCATGACCACTAGTGCAACAACTTTATTTTTAGATTCATAATTAGGAATGCCTAGATAACAAGATGATACTATTAGTTGGCTAGTACAGATAATGGGGAATAAACTTAAGAAAATGGTGTCCCTAAACATATTGGATTTTGGCCTCATATATGCATTTAATAAATCCAAAGCAACTCCTAAAACCATATCAATGATATTATATGATTCAGTAAGGGAAAAGTATGTAGAGATTTCATTCCTCCCATCAAATTAATATAAAGAAGATCTAGTGGTGGGGGATTACTAGGTATCAAAGGTTCACCTTAGTCATCCTACAGTAGAGGGATTGAAACATGATGTTCAATATAACATTAAATATATTTTTGATAAAATGGATAGTGAAAAGGTCACTAAGGATGAATTGAATAACAAGGTTGAAGAATTGACAATAACACTAGATAAACTCATTCAGACCCTACCCAACCTATATAATTTATTACTCAGATCATAGACCAAGAAACACTTTATGTAGTGACAAAGATTGGTAACATGGGAAGGGATATAAAGGACTAAGTATAAGAGCTTATCTCAGATGGAAACAAAGTTATTGAATTATTAATAGACCATTATAAAAATCTAAAAGAGAGACATGCAAATTTGAGAGAGCAAATAAGCAAGTATCAAGAAGAGATAGAAAGGCTGAACCTTTTCTATCCAAAGTTGACAGTTTTGGATACAATTGAAATTGATATCCTCATTACAAAAAAGATACAAAGAAATGATTCAAAATAAGAGGAATTGGATAGATCATCTCAATTCAAAATAAGGATACTCACAAAGAATACCAATAAAGCTAAGGCTGCACATGGCAAGGCCACAGATATGCTATATGACATTGAAGTTTTTTTGAATAAATTGTCATGTCAAGAAACATATCATCAAAACTAGATCTTTTCATCTCAAAAAGTTGAATATAAATTCAGAGTGATCGAAGGAGAGTCAGCATGAGACACCACATTCATCTTGAGCTTCATCCACCATTTCATCAAGTACCATATTGTATTGGATCAAATGGGGAAAGAGACTCAAGAATACAGGGCTACATGAAGGGAACTCTTTGACACAATTGCATAATCTAAAATAATCCACCTTTACTTTTTTGGTCTCAATGAAGATCATATCCTATAGATCTTCAAGATTTTTGATGCATATATTGATAAGACACAGGAGAAGAAGGACAAAGATTCTTCAGAGGTTTTGGTTGTAGATTAATTATTTCCATCACAAATATTCTATATATTATATTTCTGTGTTGTAAAAAATATTGTAAAGTTGCATATTGTAAATCCCCACTATCATTTTGACAGCTCTTTTTGAAAAAATATCCATTTGTAAATTCCATGTTCCTTTTTGACAGGTTAAAATTTATAAAAAATAAACTTGTAAATTACACTTTCTTTTTGGACAAGTCTGAGTTGCTATAATTGCAAAAGCTCATACTGTAAAATTCATTTCCAAATTTTTCAAAATTATGTGACTTGAAATTTTTAAAAGTCAAAATTTAAAATTACAAGTTAGGTTTTGTAAAAATAGCTTAAAATTATCTAAATCTATCTATTGTTCTCGAAATTTGAGTTTCACTTTGGCACCTCATTGCATGTAGAAACTACAACAGGTTAACTAAAGAAGATAAAAGCATTGCATGAATATTCCACAAGTTATCCCATTCCTCTAGTAGTTAAGTGGAACACTCAGTACTTTCATGTTTTCTTTCCAACCATTCACCTTGCAAGGGATGCCATTATAGCTGAAGATCATGCCCCCTTTGCATGGAGTTTACATATTTTGCATGCTCTTCAACTAGACATGGATTTATTTACTAATTGCATCTCTTTCATGATATATTTTGTATAAATATGGGTACCATGGCATATCCCATTCATATTTTTGTTGTTAGCATTTTGAATAAGTTGTTTACATGTTGTAACCTGGATAATGAAAATAAATTGAATATTTATCTTTCTTGTCTATGTAATCTTTGTGTATGCAAGGTTATTTAAATATTTTTGGATGATTTTATTCTTATTTCAGTCATGAAATTTCTTTTTTGGTATTATTTTTCCCCTTTGAAATATTTTTTGATTAAAAATAAATAATTTTGTCCCTTGTATGATAAAATATCAAATATTACCTTTGGTTTCACATTTGCAAGAGTTTGTCCTCATATAAATTTCAATATATTTAGCATTCTATTGTGTTAATTTAAGAAAGAATTAAATTCCACTAAAAAATATTTGGTGAAATTTCCATTTCCAATTTTTTCAATTTCATTCCAAAACTCTTTTCTCACAGTCAAAACCCTAGTATAGAAGCAAGATCACTAAGAAGCCAAATTTCCACATGAGCAGGTAGTTTATAATTTGAATTAAATTTATTGAAATAAGTTCATATTTCTCTATAGGTTCAACTCAATTTACCAAGTTCCTATAGCTTGGAGGTGATCTCATTATATTATTATATTTTTGCACAATGAGCTACAACATCAAGATGAGTGCAAAATCTATGATGATAATAGTTTTTGGCATGCCTAGTGGGACCTAAAATTTATTACTAAAGAGATTGGTGCTACTCTCAATAATTATTTTACAAGCCACATACACATTTAAAAATAACCTGCTAACTCCACTGGCTTACATATTTATAAATTCAAGGTTTATGTATGCCAAAGAGATAAACAAGATCATCTACTAAAGGTAAGAAAGCTAATTTTTTGGAATTTTCATTTCCATATAAAAAGAGATCAAGATCAATCATACCTTACACTAGAGTATATCCTACAAATTTATTTGCATCTCCTACAAATATCCCTAGCATTTTCATATCTCCCATTATGGTTGTGAGAAATCAAAATTTCATGCCTTCAATGGAGGCAACCACTTTAGTTGGCCTAGTATGATGATATATATGCCTTGAATTTAAAAACCCTTATGTATTTTACTAGTGAAACTTCCACCACTCCTATAAAACATAAACAAGATATTGTTAATCTTTGTTCAATCCATAATGTAGTACAAGATAAAGTTGCAATCAAACTCTTAGCCTCCTCTTTTAATGGTAAAACATTGCAATGGTAAAAAGGCCTACCTCCCAATTCATATGTGTTTTGGATTACTTAGGAACTACACTATACATGAAATTTGAAGATAAAAGTGACCACCTCTCCCTAGTTGAATAATTAACTACTATTCAACAGGGTCCTAATGAGTTCATGACTGATTTTAATTTTTGCTTTCAAAAGACATGGAGTAGAATTCTAGTATTGGTCAACCAACCCCAAATAATGCTTTCCTATATTACTTGAGAGCTCTAAATAGTGATATATCTATTATGGTTCAGTCAATGGGTGGTACCACACTACCCAATGACTATGAAATTACAATAAGGGAAAAAAATTGTCTAATTCAAATAGGAAAAATTACACCAAGGCCACTAATGCCTCTATTTCCAAAAATACCTCATACACAATCTACAATTGACCCAATTCCCACCATTAGCAAAGAAACATCTTTGAATTTCACTCCTACTAATGATTTATATGAAGTTAAGTCACTGCTTAAGAACTTTGGAAATGAGTTAGTGAAAATGAAAAGGAAGTAATCTCAGAACTATAGGCCCTATCATCAAGCTAACTTAGCATACCAACCCAATAGGAAGCCATACCAAGGAAATTCATAGCCAGAAGGTCAAAATATGCAAGCAAAACATTTGAACATTCATGCTCTACCTTCACCAGGTACTTTGAAAGATATTGTACATGTTCACAACAACCTTACTTAGGAGTACGAGTGGTGTTATCCTTGTGCTCAACCACATAACCAAAATACTTATCTAAATGGTGTCATAAATCAAGCCTTGATGGTGCAAGGCATATCAAACATTTAGGAGTAGCAAGATGAAACCACTTCCTAATAGAAATATACCCAAGAACCTACTCAAAATGAGTCTACTTTGATAAACTAGCAAGAGGAAGTTTTTTGTGGTGTGAATCAAGAGGTGGCATTATTCAATGGTGAAGGTTCAGTGGTAGCCAATACACATTCAAAGAAAAGAGTAATATAAACTGAGAAACCCCCCAGGGTGGAGCAAGCTGCAACTTCCAAAGCTGCATAAGAACCTACAAAAGGCAACATAATACAAAGGCCACCCTTTGTGCCAATGGGCCAGTCAAAATCAAAAGTACTAACCTTGAATCTTATAAAAGAAGACATAGCTCCCTCAAAGGCACCAATGAAGGTTGGTAACATTCCTTTCAGTATTATTGAACAAATGAAGAAGACTAATTTGAATGTCACTATATGGGAAGCATTATCCATTCTAGCATAAAGATATTTACTACATGATGCTTTGAAAAACTTCCAAATAATAGACAAATTTCCAAGAGCGGGACCTAATGCTACAATTAATTTTTATCAACCAAAAATTGACACTAAAGCAAGCAAAAATGGTAAGCCTTCCATTTCTATATTTCACTCATAGTAGGGAATCTCATGCATAATTGCATGGTAGATTCAGGGTCTAGTAAAAATTTTATGCCCAAGAAAATAGATGATGCTCTTGGTATTAAGTATACACTTATCTCAAAAGGTGTGGTTTAATGGATAAGACTACTATTTAAATAATAGGGACAATAAAATGTTTAAACCTCACTATACAAGCATGTCCAATCTTGTCAATTTCCCAAGATATCTTAGTTATTGATCTCCCCCTTATTTTTCCATTTGTCTTTCATGAGACTTCACTACAAAAATGGGAGGATATCTATCTATTGGCTGGTATCACATGTTGTTTAGGACAAGATATGGAATAAGAGTAATAATAAGAGTTGATCGAATTCTTAAATACCATATTGAACCATACACTCCTATCTTTATAGACATGAATTGCAATTTATAAGACCAGAAAGAAGAGATTGATCATGAAGTTTCAACACTTATAGAAGAGATTTCAGACACTCATTTGGACAAATGAGGATCAACTCTCCAATTCGATCCTTATGATTATGTATAGGAAATAGGGTTGGGTACATATTGAATTCATGAAAATGATGCAATCATCTTGAATCTTGTAAAACCAACTAAATATCTTCAAGGAATGTGGAAACTATTCTTCAATGGTTCAAGAAGAAGGAATGGTGTAGGTAAAAGTATTGTCTTGATCTCTCCACAAAAGGAGAGTTATTTATATTATTTTAGACTTCAGTTCAATTGCATAAACAATGTATTTGAGTATGAATCTTTGATTCAAGGTCTAAAATTCACTGATGAGAGGGATAAAATCCCTACAAATATTTGGTGATGGTGAGTTGATTGTTCACCAAGTAAGATCCAGAAACATAACCAAGAATAACTTGTTGAGATCTTACAAACACAGGTTTGGGATCTATTAGAAGACTTTACCACTTTAAATATTCAAGTGATGCCAAGAACATAGAATAAATATTTTGATCATATGGCCTCATTAGGCTCCCAATATAACCTACTTGTATAAATAAAGAAGAAAAATAGCTAGCATGTAAAGTTGATAGTAAGGCCATATGTTCCTGATAATTGAACCAACTGACAAGTCTTCCATAGTGATCAGCAAACTATGAATTTTTTAAGAGAAGTTAAATTATCTAATAGAAATTAGTCAAGACTCTAAGATTAGTATGGAGATCAGATCATTCAGTTGAAAATGAATAAGTTACCCATGGGACTTGTTACTTTAGAGAGTATCTTCAATTCAAATGATCAACTAAAAGTTGAAAAGAAGAAGATCATGGTTAATGAAGAAGACTATGAGCTAGTAGTTATTTAAGAGGGAAAAACACTGAAGATTAGAAATTTATGTAATGATTGTAAAAAATAATATTTTTTTGGGTTGTGTCAAGAATTTGATGATAACTTCGCTTGGAGTTATCAAGACCTAAGGGGGTTTGACCCTAGCATAGCCCAACATAAAATAAATCTCGTCCCAAATACCAAGCCTATTAGATAGAAATAGAGACCAATAAATCCATAAATATAACCCTTGATAAAGAGTGAGTTACCCAAATTGATAGAGGCTAATATCATTTTTCCTATCAAACACTCATCTTGCGTTTCTAACTTGGTCCCTATAAGGAAAAAGAATGGTGAAATCAGGATTTGTGTAGATTTTATGGACATAAGCAAAACATCCCTAAAGGATCATTATCCCCTTCCACACATGGAGTAAATTATTCAAACTATATCAAGATCTGAAATTTTTTCCCTTCTAGAAGGTTATTCTGGATATAACCAAATCCTAGTGCAAGAATCAAACTAGTTCAAGACTAATTTCACTATAATATAGGACACACATGCATATAAAAATAGACCATTTGGCCTAACTAATGTTGTTTCTACATTTTAGAGAGCCATGGATATGGATTTTAGAGGTTTAATAAATGAGATGATCCTTGTATACCTAGATGATATCACTATTTACTCAAAACATGTTGATACACACCTGGATCACCTTAGAATTTTTTTTCAAAGGTGCAGATAATTTAAGGTTTCCCTTAATCCAAAAAATTATATTTCTATAGTTCAAGAAGATAAACTACTAGGATACATTATTTCAAAAGAGGGTCTTGCAATAGACCTAAAGAGAATAAGTGTTATATATGCATTAGCACTTCCAAGCCATAAAAAAGGGTTATAGAGTTTCCTCAGAAAAATAAACTTCATAAGAAGGTTTGTTCCAAATTTTGCCTCTATGGCCAAGACCCTTACTACAATTCTTAATAAGGGTATCTTTTTTAACTAGACATAGGAATGAAAAGATAAATTTGAATCCATCAATCAGGCTATTTCTTAGGCTCCTACCCTGGTCAACCCCAACTATGAGAACAATTTCATTCTCTATGATTTTGGAGGGGAAGGCAACATATCAGTTATTCTAACACAGCAAAATAAAGAATAATTTGAACAACCAATATCCTTTTTTAGTCAATCCTTAAAGGATTATGAAGAAAAGTATAGTTTCTTAGAGAATTAAGTATATGTTATAATTAAAGCTCTCAAAAAGTTTAGGCATATGTTCTCCAATAATAAAATTCATCTAATTTTTAGTAACCAAAGTGTCAAAGAGTTCTTTCTAAGCTAGGAAATAAATGAAAAAAGAGTAGGATGGATCACAAAAGTCATGAAATATGAAATAAACATTAAAATTACAAAGCTTGTAAGAAGAAAGGTCTTATGTGAATAGCTCATTTATAATATCAAGACTATTGAAGTAGTATTCGATGCAATGTATGATCAAAGTGCATCCTAGCCAGCCAATCCACCTCTATTCAATAGTTGGTGGATCAGTGACATGACCATCTTTTTGTAGATTAGCGAATACCCATATGATTTATAGTAGTCCAAGAAGAGTTATTTTATACTCCAATCCATTATTTGTGTTATTTTTAATGGAATATTGTTTACAAAAGATATGAATGGAGTCATGCTAAGATATATCAAGCATGATCAAGTCCCCATGGTGCTCAAAGAATTTCATGATTGTCTGTCAGGTGGATACTTCTCTGCAAGAACCATGACCATCAAAATAATGAAAGGGGGATATTATTGTCCTAACATATTCAAATATGCCCATAAATGGGTAAGTAATTGCAAGAAGTGTGATTAATTCACAAGTAAGCAAAGATTAACATCTTTCCCTTTTAGACCAATCTAAGGTGACCAACAATTTGCTCAATGGGGGTTGGATTTTATTGGTATGATCAATCCACCATCAAGTGCATGCTAGATTTTTACCAAGGATGTTGATGAGGTGTCATGTGTGCTAAAATGATAATGATAAAGTGTGATTTAATGTGATTTAATGTTCCTACATGGTTCTTCAGTGTTTGACATAGTGAGGTAATTGATAGATGATATTGATGGTATAAAAATGTTGCAAATACCCTATGGTGTGTTATGAGTACTTGGAATGCTTATGAAAGTGAAACAATTTCATCATAGAATTCATATGAAAGTCTAGATTCAAGTAGTCATCTTGGTAGATAAAGCTAAGTAAGCAATTTGATGAAATTATATTTCACATGTGTGAAGGTTTCAGGTGTAGTTTGATACATGAATTGATTCCCCTATGAGAGGTGATAATGTAGTTTAAATTTTAGGTTTGGAAATCACACGTATAAAACTTTATTAAGGTGTAAATTTTGCCTCTCAGACAGAGTTCACTAAGTTCCCATAGCCAAAGTTGAATTATCAAATATCTATGATGAGCATTTAATCAGATCAAAGATCTAATGGTGATAAATTAATCTGAATAGATAAGGATCTAACAAAGTGCGTGATCTTGTCAATAATTATTCAATGATATATATGTATTCAATATTTCAAAGGATTCTCAAAAAGCATCTGGGGTTGCCAAGTGGAAGAAGTTCATTAGAGTCAAATAGTTAATTTGCTCAGAAGGCACGCAAGGGTGCCAAGCATCCTAATTGTATAAGTGTGGATAAAATATCAAAAATGAGTGATGAGAGTTAAAGATAGGAATATCATAAGGATATAGATAAAGTGTGTTTGATCAATATATGTGAGGACACGAGATGAAGACACGTTTCTGCAATATTTGCATTACATAATGATCGTTGGCATTTGAAATTAATAAAGGAAAAACTAGTGCTTAGTGTTAGAGATATATATTTTGATCCAAGATAAATTTCACAATGGTGTAAAATAAAAAATTGTAAAAAACTCCAATTTTCATCTAGAGACACTAGTTATAAGGTTTGAATATTCATGTAGTCAAAGATATTGAGCTCTAAAGTTGACTCTATGTTTGACCTTTCTCTGTAAGTGATCTAAGAAGGATAATTGAGTTATTCTTGATAATTTATTAATGTTTCAAGATGAAATAACTATTTGAGAGTGTTTAAAAATCCATGATTACTATCTATGTGAATTTTTAAGTTTTGAACAATCCATATTTGGTGTGAATAATTGCTTAAAAGTTAACTATGTTTGTTGAATGTACAAGCAGATTAAGTGACCATATTACAGAGGTAAGTTGAAGGTGTTCTGCGTAGAGTTGAGGAAATAAATGAATATTAAAATTTTAATTAAGTCTCAAATTTTCATGATAAGGTATTTTAGTTCTAGTGTTTCCCATATTAAATTATGGAGAGTCGGAATGGTTTGACTATATTTTGATTGTCTGTGACTAGTCTAAGTGGTCATCATGAGAGAGTTTTGTTGAGTGCTTAGAGCTTGAGTGAAGGTTTTAAATGGACATTAAGATTTTTCATAGGCCATTTATGATCTATTAATGCATTTTTTTCATTGTATTGTTTGAGAAAAGTGTTTTTATGCTTTAGTTCTATTTGATAGACTTTTATGTGTTTCTAGACCTATTGGTAATCAGTCTAAAATGGCTTGGTTAAAGATATGAGGTTGATTTCCAGGTGCCATAGACCTATGTGGAAGTAATCAAAGGAATATCGGAGGAATTTTTTACATGTTTTAATTTTTGGTGTAATATGAATGTGGTCTAAGAGTTTTTAAGTATAATGTGTGGATGTGAAGGCCTAATTGTTTTATGTCTCATTAAGGCCTAATGGAAGATTTGAGTCTTAAGGACTATGGCTAACCTATGGAGAAGAATGTCTCACCCATGTAATATTTATGGAGACTTATTTAAATTATAATACAAGTGTCTGAATCTTTTTATCTGACCAAAATATGTTAGATGAGTGAATGGTATAAATACAAATCCTAATTGGCCTATTTGGTAGTATTGTGTAAGTATGGATTCAAGAGAAGAAGATAAAATTTCAAAGAGAAGGTACATGTCATTAAGGACCAATATAGAGTAAAAAGGATTCGTCATTATTTTTTGATCAAGGTGATGAAGGTGAACACATAGGTAATTGGACCTATGAGCCTAGAAGAGGTAGCTTGAGCGAGTAAGCCTTAGAGGTTGATTGAATAAGTGTGATTATTATATGGATTAAAGATAAAATCAGGTTGAGTATTTTTCCTATATTGTGTCAATAAGTGAATAGTTACTACACATCAAGTTTTGGATGTTTTGATAGAGTTATTCTAGGTTTTTTTATTATGTATGTGCTAATAAGTGAAGAGTGATCCAAAAGGGTGTTTTGGATGCATTCATTGTGTGTGTAAGTTTGTGAGAGTGTAAAGGATAAAGAGAGGAAGTAAGAGAATTCCATCATCAGGTGTATAATACATCATATCAGAGGTGGAGATCATATCAAAGTAGTTGAGTGGGTGCTTAGTTTTCTAAGGGGTTGGTTCCTCCTTGTGGGATGGGTATCTCACTAAATTAAGGGATGGGTGTTCCTTGATCAGTTGGTATTGGAATAAATGTTGAATCTTGTATTTATAGGACTATATTTCATCTTGAAAGGTTCATTGGTTTTTATCCCCCAAGAGGTTTTCCCACATATATCATGTGTTATGTGATTGATCTTGATATATCTTCCTTGTTCATTGAAATGGTTAATTTGTATGCATCATGATTATATGTGTTGAATATTAAAGAGTTGGGCATTTAATTAGATTCTATGGCATCACCGATTCACCACCCCCTCTCAATGATTGTATATCTAAATATTAGTATCAGAGTAGGACCTTTTGTGCAAGTTTAATCACTTGAAGGTGATCCAAGGTACAATATGGGTAAAAAGTAAATTTGTTCAAAATAAAATAACATCATGGATGATGAAGAAGTTTTCCATGCCATTGGAGAAGAATAAGTGTTCTATGATAAAGAGGAAGAAGAAGTTGATCTAGAAGCTAAGCTCATGGGTGGATTTGGTGAACTAAAGGATCAAAAGAAGAGGAATCATGAAAAGAAGAATATGATCAAAGGTCTTAAAGCACAAGTCAATTCTATTGAGGGTAGTTTGTTAGGAAAGTCTAAGAGAGAGGAAAGAAAAATCAAGAATAAATCAATTATATTGAAGAGAAAGCATATAAATTGAAGGATGACATGGATAAAGAAGCTAAGGAGGATAAAAACACCATCAAAGATCTCATAATTCAATTAGAGGCTGAAAGTTCAACCATGAGAGATAAAAAAGTTAAATATGTTTAATTGAAGACCAAGCTAGATTCATTGAAGGATGAACATGAGAAGTTTTTTATCAAGGTAAAAAAGACTAAGAAAGAGCAAGACAGATCAAATCAAGACATGAAGGATGGAAAGCATCAAGTGAAACATAAGAAGACCTATTGGGCAACCAAATGTTATAAAGTATGAAAGTTCATTTCATGGTCACTACTTTGCATATAATATTTTTGGTCATAAGGCAAGAAACTATAGAAGAAAGAGTAGTTGGTCAACTAGAAGTATGGATAATGCAGTCTGTTATAATTGCCATGACATGGGACATATTGATATATTATACCTTAGAATGTATGGGAAAATAATAACCCAAGTATGGAGACCTAAGATAGTTAAGCTTGAGCATAATGAACCTAAGAGACAAGATGTTATTTGTTTAAATTGTCATTAAGTTGGTCATATCACAAGATATTGTATAAGCAAGGTCTCAAGTCATAAGAAAGTGTATAGACATCCTAGTGTGATAAAAAAGGGTCAATCCTTGGTATGGAATATGAAGGAAGTGAAGACCAAGAAAACTAATTTAGTTGAGCTGAAAAATCAAGGTGGACTTCTTGGTAAATCAAAAGAGGAATCAACTATGAAGAAGGTTCAGGAATGCCAAGATAATATGTCATCTATCTAGATAGAAAAGGAGAATCAAAAGTCATTTAAAGTTAAGCTCAAGGAGAAGACCAAAGTGATAATTGAGGATATTTATGAGGGATGTATGGATCCAAAAGAACATCCTACCATTGTTAAGAAATTTTCATGCAAATAACATCAGTTGTCAATACCCATTGATGAGGCTCTTTATTTAGTTGAAAAGATATGTCATGAATCTTTATTATCTCCTTATGTTTTAAATACAATCTTAAAAGAAAATGAGAATATTTTAGTGGATGATCATGTTACTTCTCTTAAGCCTAAGAAGAAGAATAAGAACTATCAATATCAGATGACCAAGGAGGAGAAAGAATGTGAGGAGTTATGGAAAAATCCTAGTTTCACATTGTTCTGGGACATTGTGGGTCAAGGTGTCTCTATCTAGGATTTAAAGAGACACTTGACAAGAAAGATGAAGACATTGTTTTCTACAGTTTTCAAAGAGTTGGTCACATTTTTAGGTTTTTCAAGCAAAGACCATCAAGTCAAGATAAGTCCAATCAGGTTCCTAGAGTGCAAGAAAGAAGACAAGCTAGATAGATCAATGTAGTGAGATAATCATCCCATAATATTTTTTATGTATGCAATCAGTTTGGACACATTAATAGAGAATTCAAAAGGAAAATAAATCAGTCAAAGAAATATCACAATAATCATCAATATAAAGGTATGAATGATCTTGTTTATTTTAGATGTCATAGAGTTGGTCACATTTCTAGATATTGTAAGAATAGTTTGAATGAGTTCTTGAAGAAAAACAATGTGTATGGAGCTCCTGGTGTGCAAGGAAGAGGTCACACATGGTTATAGAGACCTAAGTTTTTTAGGAGAGATCAAACTGAGACCATAGATGACTTTTTTGCTATGAAAGAACTAAAGTAAAGATAAGAACATTTATTGTTAGCATTTGTTGACAAATCTGAAGCAAAGAATGATGTCAAGCATCCATTCAAAGTCAAGTAGATGATAAGGTAGGATTTATATTAAAATGAGAGTATGGAGATGATTTTTGGGACTTTTAGTCTCACTATGACAAAGTGGTATCAACAAGAGGAAGCATGGTGGATGCTAGTTGAGTTTTTGGTTGATTTTTTAGGACAAGAAATATCTTTTTAAAATGTGATTGGATAAGGGGGAGCAATGAATTTTATGAATATACTCTAAAGTGTTGTCATAGAATGATTTAGAATATATATCCAGGGATAGTGATCCTAAAGTCAAAGTTTTGGTCAAATCTTTGTAGGATGGTCTAGTTGGTCAAAGTTGTGAAGAACGAGGCTATGTGTGCAAGATCTGTAGGAAAGAAATGAAGACCTCCATGTGTCTAATAAAGGATGGTGAGTTTTCAAAATATTATATTATATAGTAAGGTATGTTGATCATATTCTAGTGTGTTCAATGTGTGTTTAGTATTTTTAGTCCTAAAGATAAGAACTTGTTAATTTTTGTTGCTTAAATTGATTGATCAAATGTTGAAAGACTAAAGACAAGGTTGATATAGAGGATTAGCATAATGTGTTGTCATATATTATTATATCATGAAGGTCTTAAATTTTTGTATATGACAATATGTGTCTTTCATGGATTTCATAGTGTTTTGAAGATGAGATAATTTCATGAGATTGCTTTGAAAAAGTTCTAAACCATGATGTCTTGTAGAGGATAAAGGGCAATTGTTTTGAGATCTATATGAGAGTTATTCATGTATAATTCATTTTTTTAAGTTTATCTAATGAATATATGTTATATATTCATGGTTTCATAAGGATATTGATTGAATATGGACATTGTTGAAGAGTTACCGATAGATCTAGTTCATTGAGAAGTCTTTTTTGAAGATATCATGATTCAAGTAAAGCATGGAATTAGAGGGAGATAACTTAGATAGTTTGAAAGGATTGAAGAGATTTTCATGATATAATGAGGAGCATAAGTGATATGCCTCAGTCATGCCGGAGATATGAAGATATATGCTACAGTTGTGATTTCAAACATATTTATATGATGACTTGATCAAACCAAGTTAGGTGCTTTGATAATGTATGGAATCCTTATGCATAAACAAAATGGTAGTTTTTTAAGTGGTCTAAATATGATCAAAAGGGTGCTTAAGATCAAGTGACTTAGGGGGAGTCCCTCTTCATGTTTTCAAGGTAAGTTCATGTAGTTTCTAATGTTCATGTATGTTTTATCTTAATAGAAGTTATGTATGATTAAAAAAATGACTGTAGTCATGGAACATGTTTGAGAATTCCAAGGTAAGAAGAGGTTTTAAAAATATTAAGTGGAACCTATATCATCTCTCATAGATGGTCCTTTCCTATTATTGGTTCTTGAAGTATTTTCATGTCCTCAAGATCTGAAGATGAGCCCACTTTGTCATTGTGTCAAAGGGGGAGAAAGTACTTGAAGAGAGAGATAGAGTATGAGCATAAGATTTGTAATTGTGTTTGAAATCAATGACAAAGGGGGATATTATTTTAGGTTTTTCAATGATGTCTCCAAGGTGACCAAGGATATTGATGAGGTGTCATATGTGCTAGAATGACAATGAAAAAGTGTGCTTCATGTTGGGTGAATATTTTGTCAATCAGCTAACTGATGAGAAAAATATGTCTGATCAACCACAGCAAGGAAGATTGGTCGACCAAATGTGTAGGCTTACCACATCAAAAGGGGAAAAATATCTCCTCTCATCAAGGGGAGGTTCCCTATAAGTATGAAGAGGATATATATATATATATATATATATATATATATATGCAGAAAATAACACTCAAGGGTAGGGTAACACCATCCATCTCTCTTATTTCAGAGATGATGCTCACAGATAAAGGAGAAATCTTGGTGAAGACACTGAAGGCACTTCTCTTTTTTCAAAAGTGGTCTTATAGGAAACAACAAGAGTTCTTTCAGGTAGTGACAAGTGACTGGTAACAGGGTGCAATAACCAACAGAATGAAGTGTCACACAAAGTCTCCACTTCAGCTGCCCAAAGAGTGAGATACAAAGAAAAATGAGGGCACAAAGTCATCCCAAGGTCCTTTACATAGAAAATAGATAAACACACTAAAGGTAATTGTAGGTAGCACAAAGTCTTCTCACAGTTGGCTTTAGGACACCTTCCTGATTATCTCCACAAGTTCTACTTATTTCATCCAATGGTCAATAACACATTTAGAAGACAGACATAGGAACAATTTCCTAAATGACACAAGCTATGATAGCACAAATTTTGAAAGTAACTTGCTTTCTCATTCAAAGAAGGAAATATGATTAACAACCTAATCTCAAAGTCTTAGTGATAGCCTCTCAATTTTGGCAGAGTTTTTCTTCTTTTATCAAAAAAATCTCCTAGCATTAAGAAGAGATTTACAATATATAGTAACCAAGAAAATATTGGCACTTTGTTCCTTGGAGTGACCCATGTTGCATTCAATGCTTTGAATGTGTCCTCAGTTTTTTCGAAAAGAACCATGCTGGAACAAGGTAGCTACCTTTTTTTGGTGTGTCATTTCATCTCAAATATCTTCTCCTAGGCCTAGGTCATTTGGTCTGTCTCCTACTATCTACGCAACTATTTACTTTGCCTTTACTCCAAGGGAGACAAACAGGTGGCATATTCAATGTTTAAGGGCTCAAAAATCTATTTTGTGGATTATTCCACCTACTAGAATAACTTCTACACATATATTTTGGCCTTTCCCTCTTTTTACTATGATTTGAGCCCTGAGGCTATCTTTTCCCCTTTTTGGTTTTGTCTTTTCCTGGCATTTGAGCTCTTAGGGCTATATCCTCAGCCTTGCAGGCTCTTTCAGTTCTCTCTCTTCATGGTTCTTCCTTTTGGTTTTAGGCCTTTAAATGTATTCAGGTCCACGCTTAAGCTTCCAAAGATCAATAGCTATTTAATTATTGTGACTTTGACATCTTCGGGCCCGTCATCATTTGAAATCCAACAGCTAGTTCATGGTGCTTAAACTTGACATTTGTGGACCCATTAGCCTCTTTAGCAATTCCTTCAGCTTTGTCATTTGATCCTTTTCAGACGCGACCTACCCTTTGAGGTTTTGAGAAAGGTCTAATTTTTAGCTCGATGAGAGGCCCCCACAAGGGTACATGCCCTTTAGGGTCCTTCAACTTTAGGCAGTCTTCGAGCTCCAATTCCTATAGATAAAATGTCTAAAGTAATTCCTTTAAACATTTTGTCTGAAGGAAATATTCCTTCGCCTTTCTGTCTTTCTTGCTTGCTTCCCTCAGGCTTCATCCATCGGTCGGGCCAATTCCTTCAGACAAAATTTTGAAGGAATTCCTTCAAAAATTTTGTCTGAAGGAATTGCCTTGACAAATTTTCCATGGAAAATCCTTTCGAAGGAATTACTTTGTTCATTTGGCCTTGTTCTTTTCCCAAAGGAGATTTTACTCTACCCTTTGCAAGCGTTGTTCGAGCCCAAAACTATCCTTCATAATTTTTTAATGGTCCATCTGCTCCTCACTTTCCCTCTGAAAGGGCTATTTGAGCTCTAAGGTTACCTTTCAAAATAGTTGAAAGGGTCCATTTTCGCTACTAAGTGCCCTCCGTAAGGGCACTTGTCAGGCTTTTAGAAGACTCCTTTGAACTTCTTGATTTGAAATTACCTAAGTGTTGAGAACCTATTTCTTTCCTATAGAGTCCATAGAAACCAACCTGCAGAGTCCATCGATTTTATTTTGTAGAACTGGTAGAGTTTATAGAAATGAGTCCATAGAATCCATCTTGCAAAGTCCGTAGTTTTCAAGCCTTAAAGTTTGTAGAAACTAAGTTCATAGATTTCTTCTTGCAAAGTTTGTAGAAATCATCCTATAAAGTCTATAGATTTGAGTCTATGATTTCCTTCCTATAGAGTCTATAGAATCCAATCTATAGAAATCATCCTACAGAGTCCATAAAATCCAATCCGTAGAAATCATCCTATAGAATCCATAGATTTAAGCTTGTGGAGTTTGTAGAATTCTGCCTGTGGAGTTCATAGAAATCATCTGCAGGGTCCCTTAGCTAAAAAAGTTTGAAAAATAGAGAATTTGAAGGCTCACAACAATTTTTTAGAAGAGAAGAGAGAATTTTTGGCTTGTAAGACCAAAAATAGTTCATGTGATGTCCCAAAAATGAATGACAGACTTTGGGGACAATAGTTGGCTCTAATTGGGGAAATTCCCTTAGTTAAGATTTTGAAGTAGCTGAGGGGAGTAGAAACTAGAATCTCTAGTGCCTTGAAGTGTGCCATTGAGATATGGAGTCATGCTAACCAACAATAAAGCAAGGTGCCAAAAATGAAAATGAAAATGAAAAGCACATAACAGAACTAAAGACTATACAAAAGTAAATATGTACAGATGATCTTATCTGGTACTTCAAGAGTTGAAGTGCTTTAGATGCTGCCTATTATGAGGTAGAGAAAAGGGTGTGCCATCTTGGTATTTCAATAGGAAACTATTTTCATTGTTGAGCTCATGGATAGTGAACGGGCCTCTCCATAGGGAATCGAACTTCCCATGCATTCCCTTTGGTTCTCTTCTTTTGTCCCATAAAAGGACTTGGTCTCTAATTTGGAAATCTTGGTTTTTTGCTTTTTGGTTGGAGAGTTTCTTCACCAGAATTTGATGCGTAGCAATTCAGTCCACCACCACAGTTCACTACTCATCCAGCTCAATCAAGTACATGATCCTTTTGTCAATGGAGCTTTCATATGTCTGATCTTCGACTGCCTTTTCCAATTTGAGTGCTGGTAATTCTAAGGTGATCAATATCTCTGCATTAAGACCATACAAAAGTTGGAAAGGTGAAATACCTATCACCCTCTTGGGTGTAATTCTATCTACCCATAAAGCATCAACCAATGCTTTATGCCATGTTCATTGGTTGTCATCCACCAGCTTCCTGATCATGGTCACCAGGTTCTTGTTGATTGATTCAGCTTGACCATTTCCTTGCAGAAAATAATCAGAGGAGTGGGAGAGGGTAATTCCATAGTAAAAAAAATTGAGTGATCTCATGAGAAGAGAAACAGGTGGCATTGTCCATCATAATCTTGGTTGGGACCCCAAACCTGGAAATGATGATCTCCTTGAAGAAATCACATACTACTTCTAAAGTAGCATGCTTGGTTGGAATTGCTTCCACCCACTTGGTGAAGTAATCTATGGCTATGAGGACATAATCATGTCCAACACTTGAAGATGGGTTTACAGCACCAATGAAATCTATTCCCCATTACTGAAATAGCTCTTCTATGACCACTAGCTCGAGAGGTAGAGTAGCTAGCTTGGGTCTTCCCATAAATTATTGGCACAGTTCACACCTTCATACCCATTTGTATGCATCCTAAAATAGAGTAGGCCAATAATAATTGGCTCTAAAAATCTTGTGGGTAGTTATAGGAGTTGAAAAATGTCCTCCATAGGCCAGATTGTGGAAGGACCTCAACATTTGTTTTTGTTGCTCTTTATCCATGCAGTGAAGGAACACTCCATCAAGGCTCCTCTTGTATAGGCCATTTTCCCAGAGGAAAAAATTGGCAGCTTTCAGTTTGATAATCCTCCTTTCTTTATGAGATAGGTGGGCTAGACAATCACTGTAAGGAAATAAGCAATATTTGAATACCACTCATTCATGGTGGAGACAAAGAGGACTGTCGGCATGGCTTCCACTCTTTTTTCTTCATACCCTACTTTTTCAAGTTTGTTGTCAGCAATCAATTAACAAAGGCCCTTTCCTCACACTAGCTTCATTGGTTTGATGACTAGATCAAACTCTTGGATTTTAGTAATCCAATTCCCTCTTTTGGTTCCAAACTCTTGTTGAGTTAATATGGATTTGATTGTGGTATCAAGAACCAGAGAAGTAACATGGGAATTTAGAATGTAAAAGTGAAAATGCTTCACTACTTTGACCACCACATAAGCATGCTTCTCCATGTTTGAATACTTTAGCTCATGAGCTTTGAGAGGATAGCTCATGAAGGATATGGGAGATTCTACACCTTCTTAATTCTACTAAACCAGAATGACTAAAAGTGTGTGTTTAAATGCATAACTATACATGATGAAATCCTTGGTATAATCTGGACAAACTAGAATTAGGGTGTGGGCAATCGCTGTCTTGATGTCTCAAAATGCTAATTTGCCTTCTTCAGTCCAGTTGAAGGTGGCCTTTCCTTTCATCATATCCACAATATGATGAGTCTTCTCAGTGAACTCAAGGATGAACCTTTGTAAAAAATTCACTTTTCCAAAGAAAGAGTGAACTACAATCTTACTCATAGGCAGAGTAAGATCCTGGATGGACTTGACTCTTTTTGAGTCAATCTTTATGCCTTATTAGATACAATGTGTCTGAGAATATTCCCTTCTATCACCCCAAAAATAAACTTCTTGGGGTTCAAAGAAATGCCATTATCGTAGTAGCATTTCTGCACTTATTATAAATGACGCACATGGTCAGAGCGATGCTTGGAAAAGATGGTCAAGTCATCAAGGTATACCACAATGAACTTACCCATTTCATATTTAAAATTAAGGTCCATTACTCTCTGGAAAGGGGTGCTAGCGTTTATCAGGCCAAATGGCATTCTTCGATATGTAAAGGTGCCCCAAGGCATGGTGAAGGCAATCTTGTGCTGGTCTGCTTCACCAACTTCTACTTGATTGTATCTTGAGAAGCCATCTAGCATTGATAACATCTCTGAACCGGTCACTATCTGAAGCACTTGGTCCATGATAAGCAGAGGATAATTATCCTTTAAGGATGATTGATTCAAATTTTTGAAGTCCACACAGAGGCAAATTTTTCCATTCTTCTTTCTCACAGGTACTATGTTGGCAATCTATGTGGAATGATGGATTGAGAAAATTAATCTAGCATTCAACATTTTCTATATTTTAGATAGAATAGTACCTAATATCTTTGGATTATACTACCTAGATTTTTGCTTATAAGGTGTTGAATCATCCTTGAGAGGAATTTCATGGAAAATTTCTTCAAGCCTGAGTGACTTTGGATCATCATAAGAGTATGCTAGGACATCTATGTATTGGCTGAGCAGAGAATTGAACTTGAACTTTTCTTCTTGAGTGCAACACTTCCCAATGTTCACCATCTTGGGATTTTCCTTGGTACCCAAATTTACTTGATCAAACTCCTGAGAAGAGTTTGAATCCATTTGCTACTATTCGATGAAACTGTCATGCTTGTCAAACAATTTCTCAAGGGAAACCAATCCTTTGGGAATTTTATTCCCTTTAAGTTGTAACAATTCTTCACCTATGTCTGAATTTGATTCAAGGGCTAGTTCAAGCTTCTGAGGTTCACTGCTATCGAAATGAAGCTATTTGAAGCTGCCTTTTTGTTCCAAGAAGGCAATGATTTGATGGTCACCATTAAATACTTGCCAATGATTTACATTTTCAGGCACACTTGATTGAAAGACCAGTTCTATAGTGTACTTGTCTCCCTTAAAATTAGGGTGAGGAACCAAAAGAGTTGCTAAAATAGCCAAAGCATTAGCTCTATCATTGAATTCCCTAAGAACTATAAAGATGCTGAAAGCATCAAAGCTTTCAAGTTGATCCCAAACTAGATTGCGGTAATGGTGCAATCTCTCATTTTTGGTTTGGTACAAGTTTCTCACTTGACAAACCCATAGCTCAACATCTACTTTAGCATGAAGGAGCTTGACACCCTTGTCTTAAGCAGCCTTCAATCCAAGCAAAAGAAATTCATATTTAGTAGTATTATTAGTATTACTAAACTACAACTTGTATGACAAAGGAAAAATATCTCTTTGAGGGGATATCAACACAATCTCAGATCCTAAACTAGTAGAGGAATAGCTTCCATCAAATTCCAGCATCCATACTTCATTTGAGACTGATTTTTCCTTAGATTTCTCTTTGCTTAGAAGGGGGAATCCTTTTGTGTTTGCACTATGCTCTCTTATGTCTTTTGTTGTTTTGTCTGAATCAATTTTCAGACTGTCATTTTCTAAAGTTTCATTAGCTAAAACATGAACATTCTCTATGGTCAAGAAATAATTACCCATACCTGAAGACCCAAACAAAATTTGAGCTTTAGGGGTTGATGTTTTAGTGACCACATACTTTTCTTCCTTCTCAGGGAGCAGTCTCTTCATGACACCTTTAATCGAGATCCTTGTTTCAGACAAGTCCATGCTCAACTTACCACCAACATCCTTACAAAAATTCCATCCAAGAAGAATATTTTAGGAGGCTGGGACGTTAGCTACTAGGACTATCATCTTGATTCTCTTTTCTGAGAAAGCTACAAATGCAAATTGGGTGTCTTTGATTTGTCTCAGCAATAGCACTTGTTTTTTCTCCATGGAGAAACATCTCCCAAATGTCTTGGTCAGTGTGAGACCAAGGGATTCAACTAATTTGGTAGGCATGACATTATCTGACGCCCCTGAGTCTATGATGCAATTGTTCAGCTGATGTCCATTTATCAGTAGGGAGACATAAAATGGTTTAGTCCTTTCAGGGGTAGCAGGTTGAGTAATGATGAGGTTATTCTAGGTGGATGTGGGAGTGACCTATGGAGCAGTTGGTCCTACAAGGATGGTTTTATTCCTCACACATTCCACTAGCTTATCCAACTACTCAGGGTTGGATTGCAAAAGTTCAAATTCAAACATTTGGATCTTAGTTTTTTTGACATAGTCAATTATGTCAAATGTTTGAAATAAACTATGAAGAGGGGAATGGAGTTCATCCTTCTAATTTTTAGGAGGGGGAAGACTGATCTATAAATTTGAAGTTGGAGGTGAAGGCAAGTTGGTAGTACTTACCTTTTTAGCAATTACCAGATCTTTTGGTTGGAGAGGCAGAGTGGTTCCCCACTTAGCAATTAAAATTATAAGCTGAGATTCTTCTCCTATTTTGTCCCTATTATCTTTCTAGACTGACTAATTTTTAGACCATGTGAACATAGCGTATGATCCTTCAACTGCTTTACTTTCACTTCTAGGTTCATCTTAATAATTCAGGAAACTAATGTTGGAGTTGCCAGCTAACTCTTCTTCTACTTCTGTGAAGAGATTAGCATCATATTCTTGATTTAATTTAGGCTAGAAGGATAAATTTGATTTTGATTCAAGGTATCCCACTATTGAATTGGTTGGAGGCACTTCAATGGCCAATTTTCCCTGAGTAGGAGGAAGACAGTTTAGCTGCCCTTGATTCCTGGCAACATTGCCTTGGTATGCCTGATTAGGGAATGTCCTCCTTGGTATATCTTTTTATGAAGGAGTAGATGACATCCCTTGTGCCATTTTCTTTCTAAGAGAAAGTAACTTATTTGCCAATTTTTACACCATTAGATCAGTGGTGCTTGTAGGTGAGTATTCTAAAGATGAAGATGATTTACCTTTGTTAGGACCTCTCCTTATCTTTCCTGCCAAGATAAGGTCATCTTATACCTCAGTATCCAAGTCCTGAGCAGTAGCAAGGTCTATGTGGCTAGCACGTCTCAATAGAAAACTCACTTTAGGCAGCTATGAGTTGATGAAGAAACATTTAAGGTTCTCAAGTGTAGGCTAAGCAATGATATGAATCTAATTTCTCAGCTTATCAAACTTGGCAATGAAGTCCCTCATAGGTTCATGAGGTTATTTCTTCATCTATGTGAGCTGGGCCAGTAGGGCATGTGCATCCTTTACAAGCTTAAACCTTGATTCGAACTTGGCTTTAAGTGTGCTTGAGTTAGTTACTGACAGAGCCTGTAGGTGGTAGAACTACTTTACAGTAGCACCTTACAATGTTTCCACAAATATCCTGATTGCCATGTCTTCAAATTCCATGCCTATTACACCACAGGCTATGCTGAAGGCTACAATGTGTTCATTAGGGTGAACTCTCCCATCACCAAATAATTTGGGTAAATTCTTTCTTGAACTACATGGAAGCTTGTGTAGAGGTGGATTTAGATTAAGTGGATCAAAAGAGTTACCCCAAGGGCTTTGAACCACCATGATTGGATTATGGAAAGTGGGGATAACAAATCTAGGTGGAGTATGTATAGGTAAAGCTCTGGTGATAGTAGAAAAAGAAGCTCTACCTTGTATTGGTAACCTGGTACAGATGGGAGGAACAATCTTGGATCATTGAACTTGAGGTTGTGGAGGAAACAAATCAAAATTTCCTTACTGCACCAACTAAAAGACCAGGTCAACAACACCTTGGGTTCTCTGACTTCTAGTATAACATGGAGTTGCCAAATTGTAGGATAAAAATGGGAAAGAAATGGTCCTACTTTAGCTTGAAACTTGAGGCTTCAAACTGCTTGTTCTTCCCCAGTGGCTCTAGTTTGTAGACCAGATTATAAAAAAAAAATGGATAATGCTATAATGATAATGGGTAAGACCCAAATGAGAGTCACCAAAAAAAATTGAAGCTTGAAGCTTCAGACTGCACATAATTTCCCTAGTGGAGTTGCCAAAAAATTGTTTTGTGAATATTTTGTCAATCAACTAACTGATGAGCAAAATAGGTCTGATCAACCACAACAAGGAAGATTAGCTAGCCAAATGTGTAGGTTTACCACATCAAAAGGGGACAAATCTCTCCTCTCATCAAGGTGAGGTTCCCTATAAGTATGAAGGGGATATATATATATATATATATATATATATATATATATGTAGAAAATAACACTCAGGGGTAGGGTAACACCATCCATCTCTCTTCTTTCAGAGATGATGCTCACAGACAAAGGATAAATCTTGGTGAAGACACTGAAGGCACTTCTCTTTTTTTAGAAGTGATCTTATAGGAAACATCAAGAGTTCTTTCAGGTAGTGACAAGCGACTGGTAACAGGGTGTAGTAACCAGCAGAATGAAGTGTAGCACAAAGTCTCCACTTCAGCTACCCAAAGAGTGAGATACGAAGAACAATGAGGGCACAAATTCATTCTAAGGTCCTTTACATAGAAAATAGAAAATAGCTAAACACACTAAAGGCAATTGTAGGCAACACAAAGTCTTCCCATAGTTTGTTTTAGGACACCTTCCTGATTATCTCCACAAGTTTTGCTTATTTCATCTAATAGACAAGAACACATTTAGAAGACAGGCATAGGAAAAATATCCTAAATGACACAAGCTATTACAACAAAAAATCTAAAAGTAACTTGCTTTCTCATTCAAAGAAGGAAATATGATTAACAACCTGAGCTCAAAGTCTCAGTGATAGCCTCTCAATTTTGGTAGAGTTTTGCTTCTTTTATCAAAAAGATCTCTTGGCATTAAGAATAAATTTACAATATATAGTAACTAAGAAAAGACTGGCACTTTGTTCCTTGGAGCAACCCATGTTGCATTCAATGCTTTGAATGTGTCCTTAGTTTTGTCCAAAAGAACCATATTGGAATAGGGCAACTACATTTTTTTGGCATGTCATTTCATCTCAAATGTCTTCTCTTGGGCCTGGGTCATCTAGTTTGTCTCATGTTGTCTACGCAACTGTCTACTTTGCCTTTACTCCAAGGGAGACAAACAGGTAGCATCTTCAATGTTTAAGGGCTCAAAAATCTATTTTGTGGACTGTTCCACCTATTATAATAACTTCTACACAGATATTTTGGCCTTTCCCACTTTTTACTACAATTTAATCTCTCAGGCTATCTTTTCCCCTTTTTGGTTTTGTCTTTTCCTGGTATTTGAGCTCTTAGGGCTATATCCTTGGCCTTACTGGCTCTTTTGGTTCTATCTCTTCATGGTACTTCCTTTTGGTTTTAGGCCTTTGAATGTATTTGGGTCCATGTTTAAGCTTGTAAAGATCAACGTCTATTTCATTGTTGTGACTTTGATGTCTTCGAGCCCGTCATCATTTGAAAGCCAATGGCTAGTTCATGGTGCTTAAACTTGACATCTACAGACCTATCAGCCTCCTCAGTAATTCCTTCAGCTTTGTCATTTGATCCTTTTTAGAAGGGACATGCCCTTCGGGGTCTTGATAAAGGTCTACTTTTTAGCTCAGTGAGAGCCCCCCGCAAGGGTACCTACCCTTTGGGGTCCTTCAGCTTCAAGTGGTCATTGGTTTCAGGTGGTCTTTAGGCTCCAATTCCTTTAGACAAAATTTTTGAAGGAAAACTTCCTTCACCTTTCTATCTTTTCCACTTGCTTCCCTCGGGCTTCATCCTTCGGTCAAGCCAATTCATTTGGACAAAAGTCCAAAGGAATTCCTTTAAAAAAAATTTGAAGTAATTGCCTTGACAATTTTTCCATGGAAAATCATTTTGAAGGAATTCCTTTATTCATTTGGCCTTGTTCTTTTACCGAAGGAGATTTCACTTTGCCCTCCGCAAGGGCTGTTCGAGGCCAAAACTATCCTTCAAACTTTTGCAACGGTCCATCTGCTCCTCGCTTTCCCTCTAAAAGGGCTATTTGAGCTCCAAGTTTGCCTTTTAGTGTTAAGCATAGGATATACTGAGAGGGGGGTGAATCAGTATATCATATATCTTATAAAACTTTCCCTTAATCAAACATTCAAGATATGCAATAAAACACAAATAATAAACATCACACAAGCAAGAGAAAGACACCAAATATAATGTGGAAACCCAATGTGGGAAAAACCATAGAGAACAATCTCAAGTATATGAATGAGCACAAACCCAAACAATATTCACAAGCCAAACTTGCAGGAGCACCATACCCCTTTGTCGAGCACCACCCCAGCTACAATTCATGAGCACCAACCCATATGAGCACCATACCCCTTTGTCAAGCACCAACCTAGATATCATTCACGAGCATCAACCCACATGATCATCAACCACTTTGTGTATACCACACACCTATCTCTCAATGTTTCTATATCAACAAATGATAGTTCAATACAACATCTCTTTCCTCTCTACCACCTTTGCTCTTGTAAGCTAGATTTAACAAATACAAATCATATTCAACTCTCATAATTGATCTTCTAAGCTAGATAATACAATATCAAATCAACCTCACACTTCCACATTACAAATGGCTACTTAAGCTTTTATTTATAGCTTTCCAAATGACCTTTGGCCTTCCCCCTTTGTGACCCTTCAATCCTCATGGAAAATGGTGCCAATCTTGGATGACCCTTCATATTCAAGCCTTTGAAAAGTCATGTGGTGACCCTTCATGACCAAAAACGTCCTTCCCACTTTTGTCCTCATCTTGGTGACTTTTCATATTCCTTAAGGTGTCCCTTCATGAGAAATTATGCGTTTACTCTTTTGTCTTCACTTGGTGACTCTTGGTATTCCCCAAGATGACTCTTCATGGGAAAATGTGTCCCATCCTTCTTTTGTCTTTACCCCATGGCTCTTCGACTTCTCCATGGGCCTTTCTTTTCTCTCATATGCAACTAAAAATATATTCGTTAATATTAAATAAATATTAACTGATATTAGCCAAGATATATTTATTACAAACAACATTAAATGCAATGGGGCCTTTATCACTAATAATGCTAAACCTTTGACATCAATGAAAATATTTCCAATAATCTCCCCCTTTGTCATTGATGGCAACCTCAATCTTGAAATTTCCACATCCTATCACCTGCACATCCTATCATCTGAAAACATACAGTAACTCCCCCTTACTGTAGCAACTTGTACCTATTCCTTGTACCTATTTTATACACCTATATCTATACCTGCTATTCTCCCCCTTTGACATCAATGGCAAAGGGCCTACCTAGAGCTAACACTTAGCTCCCCCTCACTTGATGCTAAACATCAATGGCAGGAAGTAAAGTAAGTTACTCCCAACTTCTCTCGTAGATACTCAAATGTGTCTTTTGGTAGTGCCTTTGTGAAAATATCTGCAATCTGCTATGTAGTACTAATATATTCTAACTTAACCTATTGATTTGCAACTTGCTCTCTCAAGAAGTGATATCTAATGGGAATATGTTTTGTTCTTGAATGCATTACTGGATTTTTTGAAATATTTATAGCACTTGTGTTATCACAAAAAATGGAAATAGGTTCATCATACTTTACCTTGATATCTTCCAAAGTTTGATTCATCCAAAGCACTTGAGTACAACACAATACTGCTGCAATATATTCAGCTTCAGCTGTAGAAAGTGATACTGAGTTCTGCTTCTTGCTTAGCCATAATACTAAGCTATCACCAAGGAAGAAAGCTCCTCCACTTATACTCTTTCTGTCATCTAAGCACCCTACCCAATCTAATTCTATATAAGCAACTAAAGTGAAATCTTTACATGTGGGATACCATAATCCAAAATCCAATGTCCCTTTGATATATCTAAATATTCTTTTCACCAACTGAACATGACTATCTCTTGGAGATGACTAATATCTTGCAACCATATCTACTGCATGCATGATGTCTGGTCTCGACGCTTTCAAATATAAAAGACTACCAATCATAGATCTATACAAAGATTGATTTGTAACAGGTGAATCTTCATCCTTGCTCACCTTATTTCCTATACACATAGGTGTGCCAACTAGTACACAATCCTCAAAACCAAATTTATTCAACATTTTCTTGGCATATTTACTTTGAGATATAAAAATTCCTTTATTTGATTGAAATATTTGTAATCCTAAGAAAAATAATAATTCTCCAAGCATAGACATCTCAAATTCTTTTTATATTCTATCAGAAAATTCTTTTGTTATCTTTTTCAATATTTCCTCCAAAAATGATATCATCAACATAAACCACAACAATCAATTGATGCTCACCTTCTATTTTGATGTAAAGATTACTATCATCAAATCCTCTCTTGAATCCTTGATCTTGCAGGTACTTATCAAGTCTTGCATACCAAGCTCTGGGAGCTTTTTTTAATCCATACAATGCTTTCTTTAATCTGCATACATGATTACTAATATTCGAGAGAATAAACCCCTCAGGCTGCTCAATGTAGACCTCTTCTTCAAGATTCCCATTTAGGAAGGCAAATTTGACATCCATCTGAAATACTTCAAAATTTTTAAATACTGCATATGCAAGAAACATCTAATAGCCCCTAACCTTGCTACTGGTGCAAAAGTTTCTTCAAAATCTATTCTCTCAATCTGAGCATATCCTTTACATACTAATCTTGCTTTATTTCTAGTTACTTATGTATTTTCATTCAACTTATTTCTATAAACCCATTTTGTTCCTATCACATTGTGATATTTTGGTCTAGGCACTAATTCCCAAGTATCATTCTTTTCTATCTGATCTAATTCTTCATCCATAGCCTTAACCCAATGTTCATCATGTCTGGCTTCTAAAAAATTTCTAGGCTAAATTTTAGATAACAAAGAGAAATTAACTTGTTCAGATTCACTTACCATCATTCTTCTGGTGCGAATTCCTTATTTTATATCCTCGATGATGTCACTTTCATTATGATTTTTCTAAACATATTTGGATGGAGTCTTGGTGCCCTTTTTCTCCTTTTCCTCATCTACATCTGATTCTTCAAAGCCTTCCTCTTCAATGATTTCAGGAATGTCTACTAGATCACTGATCTTTTATGTTCCATCTTCTTATATCCTGACACTTGCACTTTCAACAATTTTATTGGTTCTTTTGTTATAACATTTATAAGCTTTACATTTGCAAGAATAACCAATAAATATAACTTCATCTTCTCTAGATTCAAACTTACCAAGTTTTTCACTGGTTCTCTTTATGAAGCATTTACTACCGAAAACTCTAAAATAATCAACTATTGCTGGTTTGTCTTTCCATAACTCATAAGGAGTCTTATCATTGTTGACTCTTAATAAAGCTCTATTCTGAATATGCACTATTGTACCAATTGCCTCTCTCCAATATTATTTGTTATCTTGGATTCATTTAGCATTATCCTCGCCATCTCTTGAACTGTTCTATTTTTCCATTCAACTACTCCATTTTGTTGTGGAGTTCTAGCTACCGAATATTGTCTCTTTATTCCATGATCTTCACAAAACTCAATAAATTAATCTAACATGAATTCTCCTCTTCGATCTGATCTTAGACACTTAATATTTAGATTAGTTTCATTCTCAACTAATGCTTTGAATGCTTTGAACTATCTAAAAGCTTCTGATTTTTTCTTTAAAAACACTATCCAAGTTATACATGAAAAATCATCAATAAGCAACATAAAATATTTATCACCTTGAGTACTTTGAGTCCTCATAGGTCCACATAGATTAGTGTGAACAAGCTCTAGCATCTGAGTGGTTGAGTACTCTTTTGTTTTGAACCACCTTCTAGCCTGCTTCCCATGCTGACAAGGTCCACAAAGGGTGTTAGATGGCTTTGTGATTGTTGGAATATTCTTGACTACTTGCTTTTTGCAAATTTTGACAATATTGTCAAAATTTATGTGCCCCATTCTCCTGTGCCATATCCAAATTTCTTCAATCTAACTCAAACAACATTTTTGACCTTTGATGTCTGATAGCATATATAAGTTATTACCTATTCTTTGAGCATCTACAATCAATACATTTGAATATTTTTTTCTAATTTCACAACCTTCTGCATAAAACTTTAGTGTGTGCCCTTGATCACACATTTGACTTACACTCAAAAGATTATTCTTAAGACCTTCTACATATAAAACATTTTCAGTTTTAGTTCTACTATTATCTAAACTTAGTGTACCTTTTCTGGCAATTCTAGCAGTAGTGTTGTCCCCAAATTTTACTATGCCACCATTGATCTTCTTCGGGGTTATGAACTTGCTCTTGTCTCCTGTCATGTGCCTTGAACATCCACTATCAATAAACCATGGCTTTTCTTCATTTCTTGCATGCAAAGTTGTCTAAACCAATATAGAACCTTCATATTGTTTCTTCTGCCATGTCTAAACCTTTTTCTTGATGAATGGAGCCCTGAAACTCTGGTCCTTCTTGACTGACTCGAACACGCTTCTATAATACCGAGCTATGTGTCCAAAGTTGTTACACTTGTAACAAATTATGGTCTCTTCATCAAAGCTTGATAGATGAGCAAAAGATTTATAGCTTCTACTTGACTCTACATGACCTTCCTTTTTCTTATTTTTGAGATTGTTAGCTCTTTTTCTACATTCTAATTTCTTATGACCATATCCATTACAATAAAAATAGTAACCATAAAAATAGGACCTGTTTGTGAATCTCTGACCTGATTGCCTTTTATAGCTTTGTTCTTTCTAGCCTTCTTTTTCCTCTGTATTATTCATTCCTTCCCTTCTTGTTTCTTTATTTGTAAGAGCTTCAACATAGCTCTTCTTCTTTTCAAAATTGATACATGTCTTAACTAATATTTTCTTTTGGCTTTCTAATATCTTATTCAACATATTAGTGCTATTCTCAAATTTTGAATCATTGACTATTTTATTATTGACAACTTTCTCAATCTCTTCTTTTAAAGAGGCAATTTTAGTAACATACCTTTCACATTCTTTTCTTGATATTTCCAACTGTGTTGTCAGATCTTCAATTATCTCCTTTGACTCCTTTTCATTTTTCTCGATTTGATGCTTTAATATTCAATTTTTCTTTTCAACAATTTTCAACTCTTTTAAGGCACACATGATTTCTCCTTCCATATTCACTTAGGCTTCATCCTCTTCTTCTTCTTGATCAACTATTCTTTTGCTTACAGAGGCACCTTTATGTATGGCCATCTTATGCTTTCCTGATCTACCTTCAAGCTATAAAACTTTTCAAAAAGGAACCTGCTTTGATACCAATTGTTAAGCACAGAATATACTGAGAGGGGGGTGAATCAGTATATCATATATCTTATAAAACTTTTCCTTAATCAAACATTCAAGATATGCAATAAAACAAAAATAATAAACATCACACAAGCAAGAGAAAGACACTATATATAACATGGAAACCCAATGTGGGAAAAACCACGGAGAACAATCTCAAGTATATGAATGAGCACAAACCCAAACAATATTCACAAGCCAAACTTGTAAGAGCACCATACCCCTTTGTCGAGCACCACCCCAGCTACAATTCATGAGCACCAACCCACAGGAGCACCATACCCCTTTTCCGAGCACCAACTTAGCTATCATTCATGAGCACCAATCCACATGAGCACCAACCACTTTATGTATACCACACACCTATCTCTCAATGTTGCTATATCAACAAATGATAGTTCAATACAACATATCTTTCCTCTCTACCACCTTTGCTCTTGTAATCTAGATATAACAAATACAAATCATATTCAACTCTCACAATTGCTCTTCTAAGCTAGATAATACAATATCAAATCAACCTCACACTTCCACATTACAAATGGCTACTTAAGCTTTTATTTATAGCTTTCCAAATGACCTTTGGCCTTCCCCCTTTGTGACCCTTCAATCCTCATGGAAAGTGGCACCAATAATGGATGACCCTTCATATTCAAGCCTTTTAAAAGTCATGTGGTGACCCTTCATGACCAAAAACGTCCTTCCTACTTTTGTCCTCATCTTGGTGACTTTTCGTATTCCTTAAGGTGTCCCTTCATGAGAAATTTCACCTTTACTCTTTTGTCTTCACTTGGTGACTCTTGGTATTCACCAAGATGACTCTTCATGTGAAAATGCGTCCCATGCTTCTTTTGTCTTTACCCCATGGCTCTTTGACTTCTCCATGGGCCCTTCTTTTGTCTCATATGCAACCAAAAATATATTCGTTAATATTAAATAAATATTAACTCATATTAGCCAAGATATATTTATTACAAACAAAATTAAATGCAATGGGGCCTTTATCACCAATAATGATAAACCTTTGACATCAATGACAATATTTCCAACATTTAGAAAAGTTACAAGGGTCCATTTTGGCTGGTAAGTACCCTCCGCAAGGGCACTTGTCAAGATTTTGGAAGACTCCTTTGAACTTCTCGATTTGAAATCGCCTAAGTGCTAAGAACCTATTTCTTTCCTATAGAGTCCATAGAAACCAACCTGTAGAGTCCATATATTTGAGTTTGTAGAACTGGCAGAGTCCATAGAATCCATCTTGCAGATTCCATAGTTTTCAAGCTTTGAAGTCCGTAGATTTCTTCCTGCGAAGTCCATAGAAATCATCTTATGAAGTCTGTATATTTGAGTCTATGGATTTCCTTCCTATAGATTCTATAGAATCCAGTCTATATAAATCATCTTGTAGAGTCTTTAGAATCTAGTCCGTAGAAATCATCCTGCAGAGTCCGTAGATTAAAGCCTGCAGAGTCCATAGAATTCTGCCTGTGGAGTCTGTAGAAATCATCTGTAGGGTCCCTTAGCTGGAAAAGTTTGAAAAATAGAGAATTTGAAGGCTCATAAAAAAAATTTAGAAGAGAAGAGAGAATTTTTGGCTTTTAAGACCAAAAATAGTTCATGTGTTGTCTTAAAAATGAGTGGCAGACTTTGGGGACAACACTTCAGTGTTTTTGTATGGTTCTTCAGTGTTTGACTTAGTGAGGTAATTAATGGATGATATTGATGGTATGGACATGTTGTAGAGACATTATGGGGTGTTATGAGTTCTTGGAGTGCTTATGTAAGTGAAATAATCTCATCAAATCAATCATATGAAGGTCTAGGTTAAAGTAGTCATCTTGGCAAATAAAACTGAGTAAGCAATTTGATGACATCATATTTCACATGTATGAAGGTTTTATACATAATTTGATATATGGATAGATTTCCATATCAAAGGTGATTATGTGGTTCAAATTTTAGGTCTAGACATGGTGTGTATCAGAAGTTATTAAGGTGAAAATTTGGCCTCTCAGATAGAGTTCACTAAGTTCCCATACATAGCCAAATTTGCATTATCGAAGATCTACGATGAGCAAATATCTAACGATGAGTGATTAATATAACCAGATAAGGATTTAACAGAGCACATAATATTTTTAGTAATGATTAAATAGTTTGTATTTATTCAATTTTTCAAAGGATACTCTAAAGGCACACATGGCTTCCAAGCGGCAAAAGTTCATTGGAGTCAAATAGTCAATGTGCTTAGAAGGCACATGAGGGTACCAAGTGTCTTATTCATGGAAGCACAGATCAAAGATCAATAGTGAGTGATGAGATTTAAATATAGGAATATCGAGAGGGTATTGATAGATTATGATTGATCAAGTTGTATGAGGACATGCGATGAAGACACGTGTATGAAATATTTTCATTACACAGTGACCATTGGCATTTGAAATTAACAAAAGAAAAACTAGTGCTTAGTGTTTGAGCTATATATTTTGATCCAAGATGAATTTAATAATGGTGAAAAATGAAAAATTGTAAATTAAAATAAGGCATATCTATAAACATTAGTTAAAATTTTTGAATGTTTTTACAGTCAAATATATTCAGCTCCAACTTTGGTTGTATGTTTGACCTTACTTTGTAAGTGATCTAAGAAGGATAATTGAGTTATTCTTGATAGTGTATTAATTTTTAAAGATAAAATAACTATTATAGAGTGTTTTAAACTCTATGATTACCATGTGTGTGTATTTTATAGGTTTGAACAATCTATCTTTAGTGTGAACAATTGCTTAAAAGTTGACTGTGTTTGTTGAATGCACTAGTAGATTGAGTAACCATCTTGCAGAGGTAAGTTGAAGGTGTTATGAGTAGATTTAAAGAAACAAATGAATATGAAAATGTCAAATAAGTTTCAAATGCTAATTATAAGGTATTTTAGGTCTTATATTTCCCATATTTAGTACTGGAGAGTCAAAATGGTTTGATTGTATTTTGACTATATGTGACCAGTCTGAGTGGTCATCATGAGAGAGTTGTGTTGAGTTATTAGAGCTTGAGTGAAGGTATCAAATGGAGATGGATATGTTTAATATATCATTTATGATATATTAATGTATTTGGTTGATTGTATATTTTGATAAAAGTGTTTTTATGCTATAGTTCTATTTGACAGACTTTTATGTGTTTCTAGACCTATTGGCAAGCAGTCTAGAATGGCTTGGTTCAAGGTATGAGGTTGAGTTCCAGGTGACATATACCTATGTGGAAGTAACAAAGGGCCTATTAAAGGTAGGTTTTATATTTTTTAATAATTTTTAGAATCTGAAGGTGGTCCAATATTTTGTAAGTGTAACATGTGGTTGTGAAGGCCTAATTGTTTTAGGTCTCATTAAACCCTATTGGAAGATTTGAGTCATAATGACTATGGATGACCTATGGAGTGGATAATATCACCCATGTAACATTTATATATACCTATTTAAATTATAATACAAGTGTTTGAATCATCTTGATTGACCAAAAATATGTTGGATGAGTGAATGGTATAAATACAAGGCCTAATTGGCCTATTTGGTAGTGTTGTGTTAGTGTGGATTCAAGTGAAGGAGAGAACCTTTGAAAAAAAAAGTAAAAGTTATTGAGGACTATAAAATAGTGAATAGGATTAGTCATGCTTATCTAATCAAGGTGATTAAGTTGAACACATAGGTCATTAGGCCTAATGAGCCTAGAAGAGACAGATTGAGTGAGTAAGCCCTAGAGGTTGATTGAGTGAGTGTGATTAGTGGATGGATTGAAGAACAAAGAATGATAAGGATTGTTCCTATAGTGTGACAAGAATTAAATATTTCCTAAAATTCATTTTTTTGATGTTTTGATAGATTTTTTTTAGGTATTCTAATTATGTATGTGTTAATAAGTGAAGAGTGATCTAAAAGGGTGTTTTGGATGCATTACTTAGGTGTGCAAGTTTGTGAGAGTGTAAAGAGGAAAGAGAGAAAGTAAAGGAATTCCATAATCAGGTGTATAATGCATCAAATCAGAGGTGGAGATCATATCAAGATATCTGAGTGCGTGTTTGGTTTCCTAGTGGGTTGGTTCCTCCTTGTGGAATGGGTGTTCCTTGATCAATTGGTATCAGTCTAAATGTTGAATCTTGTCTTTATAGGAGTCTAATCCATCTTCCAAGGTTTAGTGGGTTTTATTCCCTAAGAGGATTTCATACATATATCATGTGTTATGTGTTTTCTCTTCCTTGTTCATTACAATGTTTAATTTGTATGCATCATGATTATATGTGTTGAATGCTTAAGAGTTGGTAATTGAATTGGATTTTTTAGCATCACTGATTCACCCCCACCCCCAATGATTGTAACTATAATAGTGAAATACACAATTTGGTCCTTATATAAATTGACTATTTCACCAAATGGACTAAATTGGTTGCACTAAAATATGCCATAGAGGAATTTATCCTAGAATTCATGGATGGCATAGTCACAATATTTGTTGTTACTTATACCATTATCTTAGATAATGCAAAAGCTTTTATGGAAACTCAAGTGAGTGAGTGGGATGTAAATAATAATGTATACATGAGCACTTCTTCCAATTATTAACCATACAGTAATGTTTTATTTGAGTCTACCAACAAGAATATCATAAGGATTATTAAAAGGATAATGGAGAATAACCAAAGGACATGGCACACAAAGCTGAAATTAGCACTATGGGCTGATAAGATCACTCTTAAAAGATCCTTTGGAAATTCTCCATTCATTTTGGTATATGGAAGGGAAGCTAGATTCCTATTGTCAATTGAGTTACCATCTCTAGAACTCAATCATAAATTGGATTTGATTGACAATGATGAAATGATAGTATGATTGACAGAACTCATGGAGCTAGAAGAAGTCAAGAACCAGTTAATGAAATTTTTGGAAGCAAATTAGGCTCAAACAAAGAGAACTTTTGAGAAAAATCATCTAATAGGAGTTTTAATAAAGGAGACATGGTCCTCAAATGGGATGTAGATAGACTTAAACTAGGAAATCACACTAAGTTTGATGCAATATGGAGTGGTCCATATATTATAACTTAGTGCAAAGGAGCTAATGCATTCCAGATATCCAAGCTCAATGGATCAAAAATACCTATCCTAGTCAATGATATATACCTCAAAGCTTTCTTTTGAGGTTGGAATTCATTCCAAAAAAATTGTATATACTAAGGTTAGTTGTGTTTTCCAAATAAGTTATTTTCCATATGTCAATTCATTACAAGTTTTTGTTTCCTTAGTTTAATCTATTTTTCCTTGCTTTATTATTGTTTAAGAAAATCCTAGTTTTGTTCTTCACTAGTTAAAGTGTTTTAAGCTTAAAATGGATCCATGCCCAATGAACTAGAAGGCTAGTGGAAAAGAAGTTAATTGGCAAGTAATCACCCACAGAGGTTTCCAAAAATGTTGATATTTTTGTCCCAAAAATGTCAAAATGTCAAGTGCCCTAAGGGAGACCCATTAGTTTTTTTGTAAAAATGCCTTAAAAATGACCCAAGACACTCATTTCCCATATCCCAATGGAACCCAAATATTTGGGTAAAGTTTTAAACTTGAAAATTATAAAATGCATCCAGACCTCCACTTCCTACTAAACCCATAACTACCAGAAACTAGAACCCCACTGACAATTTACAACTTATAAATCTAAAAATTTCAAATGGAGTTCCACATCCTACCAAACATATACCTCATAGAAACCAGAGATTTGAATGCAATTTACAACTTGAAAACTTGAAAATTGCTTCCCAACCTTCACTTCCCATGCATCACTCCAAATGAAAACCAGAACTTTAGTTGTAATTTAAAAATTGCAAAGTTACAAATTATAACTCAAGTTTTGCTTCTTTCCAACTACCTTTCCTACAAAATTTTGAACTCCAATTGAAAATTTTACCTTGCAAAGTTTCAAATGGTGCCCTGAGTTTCACCTTCCCATTTTTAAAGAGCCAAGTAATCTTGTAGAATGCAGAGGTCAAAGCATAAATTATAAAATTGCAAAGTTGTAAAATTTATCATAGAATCCATATCTCCCACCAACCACCAACCTAGGGCCATTTATTTCATATTTTATATATAAACATAATTAAGGTTAATCATATTCATTATTTAATTTGTAAAAACAAGATTGGAGCTCTACAACCCTACTAACAACTTTGAGCCATGCATTTGACCATACAAGCCATGCAATTGAACCATGCCACCATGCATTTGAGCCATGAACCTTGAGCCACAATGGTATTGATCCCCCTATATGTTATTTTGATTAACATCTTGTGTTTTTTAAGCTATCTTTCCTCATAATCGAGCTTTCTTTAGTTATTTTTGTTTTCGTATACTCTATTATGTATCTAGTTGAAATTATAGGGGATTTTTTCCTTGTTTAGGCATTGAAAGGATTATTTTATTATTTTTTTGGTGTCATTTATGTTGTCTATGTTATCATTTTTTTTGTCAAAATCATATCCCTCCATCTTCCTTTCCATTTGAAAACCTAGGGTTTTCCAAAAATTCCATACAAACTAGTGGATATTGCCTTGCATATTCCTTGAACAGTGCCCATCGACTTTTCAAGTGCTAAAATAATTATAAAACCCATGGGATTTATTACTACAATTACAACCTCATAATTCCATAGACTTTTCATGTGCATAGACCAACCCCAATCTCCATCAAAGTTTTCACCTAAAAAAACAAGTGTGTTTCACAACTACCATCTCCATCAGAGATTTTTCCTAAAATTGCATCCCCAATCTCTACGAGAGTTTTCACCTATGTTTTGCACCTTCAAAACCTACCAAATTTTTGGTTTATTTTTCCTTAACATTTTCTCCATAATCCATGTCTGGAAAAGAGATGAAGTACAAATCCAAGGGACCTAGTGTCCCCCTTATTTTAGAATCCAACACAAATAATATTACAAACACAAACCTATGTCACATTGACCTAGGTGATTTCTATAATAGATTAATTTTCAAATTCAAAAATGATTGGATTCAGATCATTTATGATTTTGGGTTGCCTCAAGTAGCATCTTTCTCCCTGACTGTGTAGAGCCATGATTTGGTGCTCACATTATCAAAGCACTATGATTTTATTTAAGAGAGAAGTATCTAATGATAAAGGAGAAATAATTTTGAAATTGGATCCAAAATTTATAGACTCAATGTTCTTGATACCCTAATATGAGATTCATCTCGATATAACTCCTAAATCATTAAATAAATTCTATTAGGAAAATAACATTGGATGTAAAAGGGTAATGAATAAGCAATGGCTAAGGGTCCCTAGGGCTAAATCCATAATATGAAATCTCACTAATACATATAATCACTAAGAACACTAATGCAAAGAACTTCAAAGACTAGATTTACTAATACATATGGGTAATCCACTAGAACAAGCAGTACATCCACTCAGCATAGATGATAAGTGACTCCATCCACAAGCAATTGATGGATGTCCATAATAAAAGGAATTTATATATGAATTATTATGTAATTTACATATTATCCAAGTGGAGAGCCTTCTTAGGACTAAACATATTAGTTTACCAAGAAAACAAGGTTTTCAACTATTAACCTAACTTTACCCTTAAGGCAAGTAGGTAGTGTTGACCAAATTTGACCATGCAGGTCAAATTAGGGCCCTATAGGTACAAACTTGATTTTTATAGGTTTACAGGGGGTTTATTATTATTACATAGGGTTTATTATATGTTAATTTATGTTATTTAATGTTATATTATCCTTGGTCATTAGTTTTTTGTCCTAATATCATTTTGAGTCATTTTAGGCATCAAAATAGAGCTTTTTATGACTTGTATGGCCTCCAAGGAAAATGTGAAGGTTTGAAGGATTTCATGATCCATGTGTCCTATTATGTCTTAAATAAATTTTACTAACTGAAAAGTTATAGGTTATTCAAAAAAAGAGGTAGTTTTCTTGAAAACTTGAGCATTTAATGAGGTTTACAAAATTGTACAACCTCTTATAGTTTGAGAAATTTCAAGAGTGTCCCTTGGTCTTCCATACACTTACATCAATGATTATTTTTATAATAAACTTCAAAAAATGAAGAAAACCACTTATCTCTCCTTCTACTAGGCTTGGAAAGCAAAAGTGGTCTTCAAGTTTGTACTTGGTATGGTCAACAAGAAAGGTTTCAGAAAAAATGATCCTATGGGTGTCTTCTAAACTTAGATTAAATTTGATTTTTGGTTTCATATAAATGTTGGGTTTTACTTTATGAACTATCCTCTTGAAGTTGATTGTGTTTATTTTATTGCTAATATGTGTACCATATAGTTTTTACTCTTGTTTGGATGAATCTGTACAATTCACTAGATAATTTTATTATAGATGATTTTGAATCCCTCATCAAATGTTACCCATGCTTTATTTATTTTTTCAAACTATTTTGATATAAAAATCATCTCAAGTTTCAAGAGGAAGCACTTTTTTATGCAATAGGTAGGTTTCTACCATTTTTCAGAGTTTCATGCCTTAATGGTGACTTAACTAAGTTTTGATAGGTTAATAATCATGTTTATTATTTATTATATGTCCCCTTTAATATTCAATTTATTTCTCCAAGCAATCTCCATGAGAGTGCAGTCATAGAACACCATACAGTTAGTCTGCCCTATGACTATCATACATAGTTAGCTAGGTGCCATGAAAGAAGGGTCCAAACATTGAAATGGAGTGTGGGAGATTGTTTGAATTTTTTAAATATATTTATGTTTTCATTTGAACACATTTATGAGAAATAAATTGACTATGAAGGAAATTTTTTTGGTACATTACTCTCATTCCATCACTACTTGTACACATGACAGTGTTCACCTATAGGTGTTTGCAAGAGAGAATCAAGTTGGAATAAAGGTTTTGAAATGGTTTTCAAAGTATTAATGATGATAATATCCCATTTGGAGAATTGGAGAAAAGCCTAGGACTGTTCATGAGTCAAATGTAACATTCACTGCCTACCATCTTATATTACTGCCTATACCTTGAAAAAGACCACCTATAGGTGGTGGTAATAGGGAACCATATAAAAGGGTTGAATTATTATATGGAAATTTTATTGATATACTAATATGTTATGTAAACCTTGATAAACCCATATGAAAGGTTTAGTTATCCAATATAAGTGAAAACCTTGATCAAACATAGCATGCCCTGTGTTTAGGGACCTAATCCCTAAAATAGGAAAATAGAGGCCTAAAGTCATTTTATCATGGTCATAAAATAGGGTTATCAAAGGGTTTGATGTATCTTAGGGACCAAAACTTGTATCTCTCACATAGAATATTAAATTTTCAAAGTTTGAAGGATAAAGGTTTAGTGAATTTCAATTGTTAGAAGGCTTAAAGATGCCCTTAAACCACTATTTTCAAATAATATTATCTACAAGTTTTGAAGATACAAAGTGACTTAACATTTCAAGGTACTAATAAGGCATATTTCCATGTTTTAAATGGCCATTTGAGTGACAGATAACACATGAAAATTTAAAGAGAGGTCTATTAGACATGGTTTCAAGTATAAAACTGATCTAAATAGGATACAAACCATACATAGGCTTGGACAAGCACCTACAACTAGTCCTTAAGAGTTACACTCAGCTCTAGGTGACAAAAGAGAAGTGGAAAAATTCAATAATATGTTTGAAATTTTTGAGTTAAAATCATATAAATTAGAATAAATTATCATTTTATAGGATTATATATAGTGTTTAAGTCTTATGGATACCTACAGGTGTCTCTTCTTTTGAGGGTCATTCAACTACAATAGACCTTAACTTATATACCATCTAAAATAAGGACTTAAGTAGGGAAACACTTACATTAATCTATATAAGAGGTTTCAAAAATAATAAAAATATCTCAAATGTCCTCCAAATATCATGACACATATTTTAAGGTGAAATCACATCTACAGGCATATATTTATCTCGGTACAATCCACTATAAGTGACTGCATAAGGCAGTGAATAAAAGGTGATGAGTCAGTGTTGATGTATCCCAAGCATGAAATAAATTGTATTAATAAATATAAAATGAACCTAAGTAAATAGGGGATATCATCCAATGTTTTACAAATCCCAAATAGGTAGTGAACACCTACAGGTGTAGTACTACAAGTAGAGACAAAGTCAGGAGCTTGTACATTCAACCTTGACCAATCAAGGTATGGGAAGAGTATGTGGAAGGATGGATTGATAAATAAGAGAGGATAATACATTAATAATAATCATAAAATCATAAAAACACCCTCATAGTTTAGATAAAACATGGAAAAGGATCAAATAAGCAAAAACATGTCTGATTGGTCAAAAATCACAATTGAGTTTTATTTATCTTTGCTTTGGTTTTTTATATAAAATTATTATTTTTATTTTAAATTTTAATTTATATTATCCTTTCATCATTTCACTCTTCATTTCTTTGCCTTCAACCTCCCATGCTTCCTTACAAACCCTGCTTGTATGTATCAACAGTATGTATGTGTGTGTTTATGAAGCTTGAACCTGATCATAAACATGATTGAGATAACTTATTCATGGAATTTACCTCACCTCAATAATTATTCCTCTTTTAATCATCTCTATTGAACATGAAGTCCAACCATTGACCACTGTGTTCTTATTCAACCTTCCAATCCAAAGGAAAGATTAGGTTCCTATGGTTAATGGGCAGAGATTTGAGAGGAACTAACTATGTTAAGATAATTGAGACTCATTACCAGAATTATTTATCTATTTCACACTAGGATATTTGGAAAAATAATTCCATATTGGTTTTTCACATGGTGTGCTATTTGACCTCTTGAGAGCCTCCTGAACAAGATTCTATCCCCAAGGTGTATAAGCCTAAATGCTCCAATGTGATTATTTATATGTAGGTGATATTAGGTGGGAAATGGTAATGGTTAACAACACTGATGTTATAACTTCATCACACTCTTGTTTCATCATCAAACCTTCTCAAGAGTTGTGTCCTTTCTCAACTTCTTATGCTTTCACTAGCTTCCACTACGCAACCAATCTCAAGGGTTTCAAAGACCAAAACTTAGTATAGGATTCAATAGATAAATATTTTGTCATTTATAGTTTTATTTTATATTATAAAACCTAAAATAATCCATTTTAACTTCCAAATCCCCTTGAAACACTTTTTTCCACACAACATATTCACCATGGCTTCTCTAGGCCTGTATCCCCTTTTTTGGTCAAATTCTTTTTGGTTTAAGCATTATATAATATCTCATAAAAACTTGAGATCATTAATATCTATTTTCCATCTCATTACATGTGTGTTACAAGTTTCATGACCTGATTCCACTCCAATATCACACTCCCTTCATTAGGCTCCCCTCAATTAGGCCTAATTAGACTTTAAGCACACCCGAGGTCTAGAAACCATACCATATAGCCTTCAGTCAACCCAAAACCTCTTGAATAACTTATTAAAACTTTAAAAACATTATATTACAAATTTTTTGAAAATTTGGAGGTTTAAAACTCTTGGAAACAACAAAACCTTAGTTTAGGGCTTCTCTCATGCTCTTTCTAAGACCCTATTTTGAATTTGGGGGTTAAAATGAGTTATAGGCCTCACCTAGACCTACTTTTGGATTAATTGGATAGGTAAGAATTGTTAAAACCTGGAAAATTTTTAAATAATAATAAAAACATTACCAATCTCTCAAACAAAAAATAACAAAAAAGTGCAAGCTTGCTGCCTTGTTTTTGCTTTGATGATGGTTCTTGAGTTCTAGGGATGAAATAAGGAAAATGAGAGAGGTTTTTTTGGATAATACATTCCCAAAAATATCCTCCAAATTTAAGATCCTAAATCCCAATTAAATTACTACTTTCACCCCTTTCTCTTCTGGTATTCTAGGCCTCTCTTAGCTCTCTAGGCCTAAAAAATTAAAAAATAGATTTTTTGTCCTTTGCATTTATGAAAACTCTTGGGAAAAGTTTGATTCACCTTAGTTAAGATTCCATTATGTCCCATGAAAAATTTTATAACTTTCATTGCTATCTTGGGGTGTGAATTTCATTTAACACTCAAATCATGTAGAAGTCACTGAATGATCATAGTGAATAAAAGTGAAACTTGGAGGCCCTCAAACAATAAACTCCTCTATTCACACACCCTATTCCTTTTTCAAGGATATTAAAATATGATGGGGATAAAATATGGTAACATTTTTATGCATCAAAACTCCTTGAAATATTGTTCCATGGCATCAACAAAAGTGCCTAGGACCGGTTGTTTTACCTTTAAGGACTTTGTCCTTGAAACTCAAATTCCCAACTTTGAAGTGGTTTCTCAAGGATTCTAACTAATACAATGATTCAAAAATATTTTTCATGATATTATTAAATTTCAAAAACCTCAAGAAATCTTCCAAATGTGTCAAATCTCCTTCATGCGCTTGGATGGTCACTCAACCAGAACTCTGCTCAACTTCTCACACCACACCATGACCTCCCAGAATACTACACTATATCATCAATTCAGGACCACAAAGGGACTATTCATGGGGGTATAAGGTTACTTAAAGGTCCAAGATACTTTCCTAATCTATATAGGTAAAATTTTTGTATGTAGGCCAATTTTGGCCAATAGGACCAAACCATCAAGTAGGAGGAGAAGGCAATTCAAGTTTTCAATGACATCAAAGGAGCCTTGAAATATAACCCTATTTTGGCCCATCCTGATTACACTAAGGAGTTTCAAATATTATCTTTTACATCATAAAGTACTATAGTTGATGTTCTATTACAAAATAATGATGATGGCCATGAGTAGCCCATAGTTTTCATTAGTAAAACTATGCAAGTATTTGAACCGAGTTATACTATCATGGAAAATCAAGCTTTTTCCCTCTTGAAAGATATTAAAACTTTTAGAAATTATATTATGAGTTCAAATATTGTTGCATATGTTCTGCATATAATAGTCAAGGACAACTTGACTTGGATTGAAGTATCAAGTAAGAGTTTTAGGTGGGTTAAGAAGTTGCAAGAGTATGACATGGAGATTCAAACCACCATGTTATTGAGAGGTATGGGCTTAGTTAGGCTCATAGTTGAGACCAATTTACAAGCTATAGATGTAAACACTATTGTTTTTAATATTGATGATTCTTTGAGTCAAATTAACGTGTTTTCATGGTATAAGGACATTGTTTATTACTTGAAAAGTTTGAATTATCCCCTTGAATTTGATAAGAATCAAAGGAGAACTCTTAATATTATATCCCAAAAGTATCTCTTGACTAAAAGTGGACTAACATGGAAGAATCCAAATAGGGTTCTCTTAATATGCCTGGTAGAAGAAGAAACTATTTATTTAATTGAATACATCCATAGTGGAGTATGTGGTGGTCACTTTGCACCTAAATTCATAGCTCATAAGATTCTAAGAGATGGTTATTGGTAACCTTCACTATTCAAGGATTTTGCATAGAAAGTAATAAAGTGTGATAAATATCAGCTCTTTATTAGAAGGCTGAAAGCTTTTGGTTCTCTTTCCTTATAACCTATAATGATTGAAGGCTTATTTAGACAATGTGGGATGGATTTCATTGGGTAGATCATTGATACATCAAGCACTAGGCATAGGTGGATATTGGTTGCAACTGACTACTTCAAGAAATGGGTTGAGGTGGTCCCTATAATGAATTCCACACATTAGGTGATCATGTATTTTTTATTGAATCACATTATTTTTAGATTTGGTGTTCCTATCAAGATAATTGATGATAATTCCATGAGTTTTAGAGTTAAAATTTAATGGCATTGTGTAAATAATATGGGATCACATTGACTTATGCTTCAAATTATAACCCTTAGGGGAATAGGCAAACAAAATCCATTAATAAGAACTTACTCAAAATCATTAGGACTTTGGAAGCTAAAAAAAAGTGGGTTGAATAGTTGAATTTTTTTTTAGGCTGATAGGATCACACCTAAGAGAGCTACAATAAATAGCCCTTTTGAGCTTGTTTATAGAGCTCAAGCTATTTTACCTATGAATCTATAGTTGCCAACCTATCAATTCATGCAAGATATACAAGATGATGAAATTAACCATTATGAAAGTAGAATGAACCATATTGTTGAGCTTGATGAAACTAGAAGACAAGATCATGAAAGACACATAAAGTTTAAGGAAAGGCTCTAAATAATATTAAACAAAAAGGTCACTCCAAAATATTTTCAAATAGGTGATCTGGTTTTACTTTGGAATAGTAGACATGAGGAGAAAGGAAAACATGTAAAACTTGATGCCTTGTGGATGGGCCCTTATTCTATTGACTATAGAATTGGGAAACATACCTTCTTCATAATAGACCTAAATTTTGAGATACTAGAGCTGCCAATTAATGGCAAACATCTGAAGCACTTCCTTGACTAAGTTCATGATTGTGTAAAATAATATACAATGTATAGTTTTGTTACCCCTCTATGTTGGGATTTGTTTGTGTAGTTTTTTTATTATATGTTTATTCTCATATCTTTTTGATATATTTTTGTTGGTCTACCCTTATCTCATCGAGTTCCCAATTGTGTTTGTTATGAAATTGCCAAAGTTATGACTATGTGGCCCAAGGGATTAGCATTTAGTCTTATTTTCTAAGGTTATTTATACACCCACAAGGGGTGTACATCCCAAGGTGAGAGCTAGTGTTAGTGCCCAAATCTACCTAATAAATTTAAGCATGTTTATTAATGTCTTAGGTTATCATTGATGTCAAAGAGAGCATGTGGTACTAGTGCATGAATGACAAAGAAGTTGTGTTTGATAACCTGGAGAGATATGACACATGTGCAAGTTTGTAAGGATAAATAAAAAGTTGAGAGGTATCCATGTATGTCTTGGTGAAGTTCTAGTGTGTCATTTGATCATTTAGAAAGAGAAACATTCATATTATAGCTTAAGAGAAGCTAGACTATCACTACACATCATGTAGATATGAATGAACTAGTAAGTTTGTGCATTTAGCACAGGTACTTAGAAACTCAACATTAGTCAAAGGTTTTCATGGACATGTTGTCTATAGTTCCAAGAAGATACCCTAAATATTTAGTCTCTTATAGTGTTTTCTATCTCAAGTTATAAAACTTCAAAGTTACTCTTATAGATTGTGATGTGCCAAAGACTATCAAGTTTAATTGCATTGAAATCTGGGCTCAACTAGTCAAGATAGATATAACGGTGAGCATTCATCATCTAGATTATGGTCCACAATGTGTGTAAATTCAATATGTTAAATAATGAATGCATTAATGACATGTCATAATAATGGAGATTGATTATCATATATAATGGTAAGTATGAAACATATTAGATGAATATCCAATGAAGTGCATGATCTTGTCAGTAATGATCTAATGGTGCATATTAAGTCAAAATGTCAAAGGATGTTCATAGGGAACATAGGGCTACCAAGTGGTTTGATTGTGGAATTACTAATCTAAGATCAACGATGAGAGTTGTAAGATAAATACCATTATATTATTGAGGATATTGATAGAGTGTGTTTGATCTAGCTTTTATAAGCGATATGAAGACATGTGGCTGATGTTTTTGCAATACATAGTGACCGTTGGATTTTGAAAATTCAAATTTGTGAAGGAAAAACTAGTCTCTAGTGTTTGAGCTATATCTTTTGATCCAAGATGAATTTCATGATGGTGTAAAAGGAAAAGTTATATATAAATTCAAGTTACATCTAGAGAATTTAAATAGAAGGTTTGACTATTTATATAGTTAAAGTTATTGATATCCAAAGTTTACAATATGATTTTTCATGGTGGTTGTATGTACAAAATAATGTTTTATTGATTTATGCTTTAGCATAAGAGTCTTTTGGTGGGATTAATCACTTGAATATGTCTTAAAGGTCATATGGAGTGGACCCATACATTTTAAATTGATCTTGTGTTTTTGTTTTTCTTGATGAAGTGCTAAAAGGGTATTAGGTCTCCATGAGATCTATAAGGGCTATTAAGGCCTAATTGAAAGGCATAGTTACTTAGGTGTGACCCATGGATGCTATGGATAACTTGTGAGGATGGTATTGAGATATTTTTTAGCATTTTAGATGTCTTAAGGGTTAAGGCAAGTATTATGGCTGACCTATAAGTTTATATTCATGAATACTCTATAAAAAATGAAGACCAAGGTAATGGTTTTTATACTTGTATGTCAATGTCTTGAGAGAGTAGAAGATAGAGATGAAGGAAAGAGATCAGAGGGAGTGTGCTAAGTGGATGGAATGAATTATAAAGTAGATTGAGGATGATTTAAGAATACTATAGTGATCCAAAATGGTATTTTGATGCATTGATATTAGATCCAAACATTCACTACAAGTTTAACCAATAATTGGTATCAGATCTGGATCTTCATTGCAAGTTTAACCACTTGAATGTGATCTAAGGTACAATATGGAAAGTCAATAGACTCAAGGTTTATCTAAAAATAAAGCACCATTATTCAATGGTTTAAATTATGCTTTACAAGGTACAAGGATGAGGATATACATCATGTCTCTAGGGTTTGATACTTGGCAATCTATCATAGATGGTTATACTACACAAGTTACTCCTCTAACTAGTGTTGTTGATAAGAAGTTGAGTGAGAATAATTCTAAATCTATGAATGCTATCATTTGTGGTTTATCTAAGGCTAATTTCACCAGATTGATCCATCACAAGTTTTCCAAAAAAAATTGGGATAAATTATAGACTATTTATGAAGGAGACTCAAAGGTAAAACTGACTATATTGTAGACCTACTAAACAATATACCTACTAAGGGAAATTCTAAGGTCTTAAAATGAAAGAAGAAGATATTGTAACATCATATCTTCTAAGGGTTGATGAGGTATTAAACATTATCAAAGGTCTTGGAGAGGTGATTGATAAAACTACTATAGTACAAAAGGTATTAAGGACTCTTACACTCAAGTTTGATTCAAAAGTTTCTACTATAGAAGAAATTCATGATCTCACTCAGTTGAAGATGGATGAAATACATGGCATCCTTACTGCCTATGAGATGAGAGTTGATGAGGATAGACCTCTTAATAAGGAAGCAACCTTAGGGGTGATCAAGGAGACAAAGTATAAGAAGAACAAATTAAGTCTTGAAGATTTTGGTCTTAGTAAAGATCAACTTGAAGCCATGATTACAAGAAGATTGAATGTAGGATTAGGTAAGTATTAATTAAAAATTTCTTTCAAATTTTTCTCATGTGGTAAAGTTGGTCATTTTATAGCTAAATGCCCAGACCAATTTGAACTCAAAGAAGCATATAAGGAATCTCATGAGGATGAACACAAGAAATATGAGGGTCCTAGCAAGTACAAAAAAAAAATCATTAATAAAAATGGAAATAAGGAATAATAAAAAGGTATTAAGAGCCTTTACCATGAATAATATAGTAGCACGTCTACAGAAGAAAAAGTAAACACATTTGACAGTGATGATTTTTATAATAATGAGGACATTGAGACATTGTTCATGTCTTTTAGTGATGATGAAGGTGAATGTTCTTTAAGCAGAGATTTATTGGATAGAGATGGCTTAGAAGAAGAATATGAGAAAGTCACTCTTTAAGATAAAAATATAGATACTATGGAAGAAATGAATTTACTACAAAGAAAGAATAGAAAACAATATTCCTTGATCAAATCTTATGAGGAGAAAATTAAAATTTTTGAAAGAAGTCTAAGTAATGAAGTCAAGGAGCATGATGAGATCACAAAAAAACATGAAACTCAAGTTTATACTTTTAATGAATAATTAAAGAGTAAGGATGAAGAGTGTATTATGTATCAATCAGAGATAGAGTCTTTAGAGATGAAACTAAATCATGCTTTGAAAAAAGATACATCTGATGATTTAGAAAATAAGGATGAATTGATGAATTCTCTTGAATATCTAAATATTGAGAAATAAAATAACATGGAGATGATGTCATAGATCAAGGATTATGAAGAAAATATTAGTGTGTTTGAAGCAAGAATGAATGATGACACCAGGGAACATGAAGATACTATCAAGCATATCAATAGTCAATTAGAAACTATGTCCACAAGCCTAAAATCCAAAGAAGATGAGTGCTTAAGCTATGTAATTTAAATTGACTCATTAAAATATGAGTTAGATAATACATCTTGTAAGGTGAAGTCATTTGTGAAGTATGAAAAGAGCTCAAATGATATTGACAATATTTTGAGTAGTTAAAAGCATGCTAGTGATAGATCTAGTCTTGGATACAAATAATAAAAAATTAATGTAACTAAAGACAAGATAAAGGATTTGAAGATAAATCATTATTTAGGGAATGAAGTTATTGATAGAATAAAAAAAATCAGATTAGACAACCAAATTCTATGAGGTATGCAAAGTCCAATGGTCATTGTTACTCTTACAATCAATTTGGTCATAGGTCAAAAGATTGTAAAAGATCCTCAAGTAATGAATTTACATGGAATTATGAGAAATATAATTACAATCATGAATAACATCATCACTCAAGACATTCAACATGTTTAGAAGGAAAACCTAGCATCTTTTGCTACAAGTGTCAAGGATTTGGTCATATTGCAAAGTTTTGTAATATCTTCATCAGAAGACCAAATGATCAAGTACATGAACATAATCATGAAACTTCAATGAATCATATTCTATCTCAATCACAAGGTATGTACAATTTGAGAAACCTCATTTGTTTCAAATTTCATGAGAGAGGTCACATAGCAAGATTTTGCAAGAATGATCAATATTCTACTTCAAAAATTATCAATCTTATCATGAAGAAAAGGAGTCATAGTGAATGGAGGCCTAACTAGGTAAATTAAAAATAGGCTCAAAGTGGATTATTTACCATGATAGAATAGGTAACAAGTTCACGTTTCAAGTAACAGGCATTATCTTCCCAAATGGATGAGGAAATCAAGTGGGATCTTGAGATAAAAGAAAAGAATAAGGTTAAAAACTCATTAAGAGTCAATCTAAAGATGAGGAAGGACTGAAAGTTAAGAAAGAGCATGGAAATATGGGAGTCTCTTGAGTTTTGGTATCTTTAGTCTCTTTATGACAAGTGGGTTTCTCTACCTATGTTTCTTAGGAGACATCTTTCATGTGTGGAATCTAGTGTGTGTGCTCTAGGTAATGATCAAAATTCCAAATTAGTATAAAACTATGTTTTCTTCAGTTTGATAAATGCAAGGTATGCATTGACTAAGGGGAATCATGTGTGAGATGTTTCAATTTCAAAAATCCTATATTGTATATAAACAAATGACATGATATGGAGCATAATGTTAGGGAGAGATTTCTAAGCTCTATGAGTAGTTTGTTAGGTCCAAGGATCAGATAAGTCCAAGTTTAAATTGGTGCATGTCAAAGGGGGAGTAATTTATTCATATGCTTGAAGGTATGTAAGTATCCTGAGAATATTAATAGTATTTGAAATCATACATGATGTTGAGGAATGATTTTTGGCATGTTGAGGAAGAGATCCTTTATCATTAATGTCAAAGGGGGAGAAAGATCATAATGAAGAAGTTCAAATGAGTAAGAATTCATTTTGAGGGTGTGTTTCCATAAATGAAAAAAGGGGAGATTTTTTATCATAGTCATTGATGTCTTATGTTGCAATTGATTTCAAAGAGAGCATGTGGTACTAGTGCATGAATGACAAAAAATTTATGTTTGATAGCCTAGAGAGATATGGTACATATGTAAAAATGTAAGGACAAAGAAAAATTTGAGAGGCATCCATATATGTCTTGGTGAAATTTTGGTGTGTCATTTGATCATTTGGAAATAGAAACATGCATATTCTAGCTTAAGATAAGTTAGACTGTCACTGCACATCATGTAGATATGAATGAACCAACAAGTTTGTGCATTAAGTACAGGTACTCAAAAAGTCAATAGTGGTCAAAGGTTTTCATGAAGATGTTGTCTATAGTGACAAGAAAGTACCATGAGGATTTAGACTCTTGAAATGTTTTTTTATCTCAAGTTTTAAACCTTCAAAGGTTCTCTTGTAGATTGTGATGTGCTAGCAACTATCAAGTTTAACGACATTGAAATCTGGGGTTAAAATAGATCTAATGGTGAGTGTTCATCATCTAGATTGTGATCCAATGGTGTGCATGAAGTCAATATGTCAAATAATGAACATGTTGATGGTGATTGATAATTAGATATAATTGCGAGTGTGAAACCTATTAAATGAAGATCCAATAGAGTATCTGATCTTGTCAGTAATGATCCAATGTTGTGTATTAAGTCAAAATGTCAAAGGATGCTTAGAGGGTATATTGGGTTGACAAGTGGATTGATCATGGAAGCATTAATCTAAGATCAATGGTGAGTGTTATAAGATAATAAATAGGATACTCCTAAGGATATCGATGTAGTGAATTTGATATAGCTTCTAGGAGAAGTGATATGAAGACACACGGTTGATGTTTTTGCAATACACAGTGACTATTGGAATTTGAATATCCAATTTTTTAAGAAAAAACTAGTCTATAGTGTTTGAGCTATATCTTTTAATCCAAAATTAATTTCATGATGGTATAAAAGGAAAAGTTGTAGAAGACTTCAAGTTTCATCCATAAAATTTGGGTAAAAGGTTTGAATATCTATATAATCAAAGTTATTGAGATCAAAAGTTGACTATATGTTTATTCATGGTGGTTGTATGTACAAAATAATGTTTGAGTAATGTATGCTTTAGCAAAAGAGTGTTTTGGTGGGAATAATCTCCTAAAGATGTCTTATAGATCATATCGAGTGGATCCATGTGTTTTAAAGTGATATTGTGTTCTTATTTTTATCGATGATGTGTTGAAAGGGTAATACGTCTCCATGAGACCTATAAGGGATACTAAGGCCTAATTGAAAGGTAAAACTACTTAATTGTGACCCATGGATGCTATGGCCAAACTATGAGGATGGTATTGAGTTATGTGTTAGCATGTTAGATGTCTTAAGGGTTAAGGCAAGTATTATGTCTGATCTACAAGTTGATATTCATAAAGACTCTATAGAAAGTGAAGACCAAGGTAATGGTTTCTAGACTTGCATGTGAATATGTTAAGAGAGTAGAAGATAGAGATGAAGGAAAGAGATCAGAGGGATTATGCTAAGTGGATGGACTAAATTACAGAGTAGATTAAGGATGAACGAAGAATCCTAGAGTGATATAAAAGGGTGTTTGGATGCATTTCTTATATGAGAAAGTTTGAGTGTGTGTGAAGAGTTGAAATAGAAGTGTTATATATTATTTGTCTAATTAGGTTAAATGAAATCAGAGTTTTGAAGTTATTGATTTCATAAGGTGCTGTGTGGGTGCTCAACATCTAGAAAAAGTGGGTGCTTGTTCATACTTAGGGGTGGGTGCTCCTTTTGAAGTGGTTGCTTCACTAAAAGGTATCTTGTTTTTTATCATCTTATAAGACAAGTAGTCCATGTGTTTATAGGCTTGAGAGTGGGTTTTATTCCCCAAGAGGGTTTCCCATGTAGAACTTGTGTTATGTATGTGATCTTGAATCATATTTCTTATTAATTTTTATGAACATATTGTATGTTGTATGAATTTTTATGGTCATTGATAAAGAGTTTGAAAGGATTACAATTTAAGTTTGAAATATCTTGCATCACTGATTCAACCCCCCCATCAGTGATTGTACCTCTAATAGGGTAAATAACTAAAATTTGCTTTATGGGTTGATAGGATCACACCTAAGATAGCTATAATAATTAGCCCTTTTGAGCTTGTTTATGGATCTCAAGCCATTTTACCTATAAATATATAGTTGTCAACCTATTAGTTTATGCAAGAGCTACAAGATGATGAAATTAAGCAATATGAACCAAATTGCTGATCTTGATGAAACTAGAAGACAATCTCATGAAAGACACATAAATTTCAAGAAAAGGATCAAAAGAATATTAGAAAAAATGGTCACTCTAAGAGATTATCAAATAGGTGATCTAGTTTTACTTTGGGATAGTATACATGAGGAGAAAGGCAAACATGGAAAATTTGATACCTTGTAGATTGGCCCTTATTCTATTGACTGCAGAATTGGGGAACATACCTTCTTCCTAAGAGAGCTAAATGGTGAGATACTATAGCTACTAGTTAATGGAAGACATCTGAATAACGTCCTTGATTGAATCCATGATTGTGAAAAATAATTTATAGTGTATAGTTTTGTTTCCCCTCTATATTGGGCTTTGTTTCTATAGTTCTTTTGTTATTTTTCATTGTGTGTTTGCTCTTAGATCCTCCTAGTCTATTTTTTTTAGTCTTCCCTTGTCTCATCAAGTTCCCAAAGGTACTTATTATTAAATTTCCAAAGTTATGACTAAGTGGCCCAAGGTATTGGCATTTGATCTTATTTTCTAGGGTTCTTTATACACTCGCAAGGGGTGTACATGCTCGGGTGAGAGCCAGTGTTAGTGCCCAAATATTCCTAAGCAATTTTTGCCCTTTACTAAATAATGACTATCTAAAGGTCTAATTTTTACCCCTAAAGTAAATATACAAGTGTTTACTTAGAGCATAAACATACACTAGCTCAATTATGTTGTGTATAACCCATAAATTTGATTTCAAATAATACTTAATATTTCATTTTTTTAATGTGGAATTAATAGGGTTTTTTATGAAATTGATATGGGATGAATAAAAATGTAACTAGGTGTTAATAATGCTAAGTTTAATGTTTTTCATTTTCAAAAGGAAAGGAATGGAGGTCTATGAGGGAAATGCAATAGAATGCTAAAATTATTACATGCAAATTATAATGTGCAATTGGGACCCCAAAATGCTTATGTTTGAAGCCCACACCAACAAAGAGAATCCATGGAAATATCTTAAAGTCCATGCTAAAATATTTGTTCTTATCCATGTGGAAGTCCATAGGAATATTCAAGGTGAATGTAACAGTTAATAAACAAACTCAAATGTTTTAACAGAGATTACAACCTTTATTTACAACTTTAAATTGGAAATTTAAACATGTAAATAAAAGTTTGAGCCCCAAATCTTGATGCATTGTGTGAATGTGTTATCCAAAAGGAAAATTTTGATTATTTTTAATGTCCATGTGAAGGCTATGAATGTCTTGAGAAAAGTAGGGATTTTAAAAGGAATAGTAAGGTAGAAAGTTCTGGGGACAAAACAACTTTGATATACAAATTTCAAATTATAACCAAAAGTCTACCACCCATTAAAGTTTTGAAAGCCCACGTAAAAATTTCAAAGGCCCACACTAAAATTCTTGTGTCTAAGCCCATGTAGAGGTCTATAGTCTAATGTAAGGTGGAAATATTTGAAAGAAAAATGTAGCAAGATTTTTTAAGAAAGGATGCAATATTACATTGCAACTTTTGACTTGCAATTTTCAAATTGCAAATAAGAGTCTAAAACCCATAGTCAATTCACAAACAAGTTTCAAAAGGTGTTGACCTATTGCATGGAGAAGATATTTTAAGTAGAAGTGAAACATCATAATGTAACATTCAATATGTAACTTGTAGTGTAAAATTAGATGTCTAAATCTTGACATAAAGTACTAGTGTTCAAAAGTAGCAAAAATTTTCAAGAGAAAAGCAAAGCAAAAATCTTGGTGGGGAATGAAACATAAAAATGCAACTTTAAATTTGTAATTTGCAAAGGTGAAGTTGAATTTTTCAAACCTGATAAGCATATGAGTTTCAAAATATCACCAAAGGGAAGAGATATGTGTGTCATTATTTTGTGTAGAGGCAAATTTAAAGCAAAGAATAAGCCAGGTGTTGTTTTATTTGTTTGTGTCATGAAAATGTATAACATGAATTTTCAAGTTTGAATCTTGGGAGTACATTTCTATCATTATGGAGGATCTAAGGGTGTCTCATCCTTAAAACATCTAGACAAAATTGAACAAGGCTTGGAAAAAGCATATCCATTGGGTTAGTTTTTAACTTATAGCAATAAGTGATGGTCTTGTTTGAATAATATCTCTTCTACTCCTGAGATTGCCATATAAAATTACTATAGTTCTTAAGGTGGATTTATATACAATAACTTTGACATAATTATGCAAAAATTGAAGCCCATATGAGATTCACTTTGCTCCACCCCACATATTTGAGATTTGTCTTTTGTAAATCCATTCAACATAGAAGACTAAGGCATGGAAACGTGCAAAGAGATGCATGTAGATGATTATGGGGATGCATCATCTCTTATGTATCCCAATGATTCTGGATAAGATACATGAACTATAAGAATATAGAGGAATTTGAGTGACACTAATACCAATCTAGGTTAAAATAGAGATAATAAGAGGAAAATGTCTGCTTGAAGAAGCTGCTTTCATTGTACTAACAATAACATTCCCATATGATGGGATCATAAAAGGACTATAGGACATTGATAAGCTACACAATGGCATTGGATCAACACCACAATCTAACCTTCATACTACACTTTTTGAGCATGCCAATAATGAAAAAAATTGAGTTAATGGTGCAATAATATTTGATCTCAAGTCAACAGGGATCAAAGGATCACTCAAAGGCCACAACATTCCATTAGAATCAATTTAAAATGGAGCATTAGTGAAACAAGTGCATCAATATTTTTAAGTGAGGATGTAATATTACATTGTAACTTTTGACTTGTAATTTGAAAATTGCAAATAAAATTAAAAAACCCCTAGTCAATACAAGGAAATTTTAGTTTTCAAAAAAGGCATCAATTTAAATAAGGAATGATAGATATTGGGAGAGGTTTTGCACATTTACATAAAGTACAAATATGCATGTCGAGTCTAAAATCCTACCAAGACAAAAGGAGTGTAAATGTGCACACAAGTTTCTTAAATCCACAAAGTTAAAATATGAAAATAGGGTTCAAAATCCCATCAGAGGGAAAAAAGTGCATGTGTCATTGTTAAGTTTGGTATTCACCTCCAAAGCAAAAAGGTAAAAAAAAAGATCTAGGTTTTATATACCAATATTTTTCCAAAGGTGAAGAGATCCATGGATGAAGATAATTGATGCAATGGTTTGGAGGCAAAACATGGGCCATTAGAAGCATGTTTTGAGGGGAATTTATTTCATTCTCCACTTGATTCAAACGGCCATGAATCCACATTACCTTCATTATGATTGGATTAATAATGCAATAAATTCAAGACCATTTGATGATATCATGACAAAGCTAAAGGCACTTTTTGACATGCATAAATAGGATGGCAGCCATTATGGAGGCATGATTTTAAAAATGACTAGCTAGAATGCCATCCTCAGCCTGAGTGGGAACATGATTAGTTGGAGAACATGTAAAAATGGTTGTACAAGAATAAAAAGTTTGTTTTATACATAGGAAGAATATTTTACATCAAGATCAACTAAATCAAGCTTCCATCTAGGCAGATCAATTTTTTTTTACAATCTCATCATTACATGGACAACCGAATCACTTGAGTGATCACCTTGCAGAGCATGAGAGTCTCTAGGCATATGAAAAGGCATCTTCTATATGGAACATATTCTAAGAATATTATGGGTGAGAATTTTTATATGTAAAGAGGGATTGACCTCTTTATAGAGGTTGGATTTTTTATTTTAAAATTTTTGTTGTATTTTTTTCTTTTGTTGCTAAGGTGATTGCATCTGTAAGGTCATTAGCAAACTCTGAAATCATTTTGAATATGTCTCCCCTATTTTAGAGCAAATCCATCATGATTTTCACCATATTAACATTATGAACATTGATATATGTAGATTTAATTTCAAGTTAATGGAAAACATCTGTGATTTCTCCTCTTTCTTATTAATGAAGTGCAATGGCACATTCTCCATGCATTATTGATTGGGTAGCTATTTTTATGTCTATTAATGGTAGTCATTCTTAGCATGAACTTTGATTTAAATTCTTTTCAACATTGTGATTTGGGAGTGTTCTATTGATAATATTTTAAGGAAACCCAAGATTTATGGAGTTAATAAGAGAATGTGCTTGATTTTTTGCTTGCATGTTATGTTTTGGATATTTTAGGGATCATTTAAATATTTGCATTGGATTGGTATCAATGAATGAAAATCATTCTTGATATTTTTCTTAGCTTGTTTATTAGTCTTTTACATCTTGGAATGAATGATGGAATGAATATTGAAGGAATTCCCTATGTTGAAATCCACCATAACCTTTTTCATATATACCTAACTCATCCTACATGTCCTACCCCTACCAGTAGTACCATGTCCTACCCTTACTAGTAATACATGTTGAAATGTTTAAGTGTTATTTGCCTCTAGATGCATAAATATTACAAAACTAAAATGTGTCTATTATTGATCTTTAAATATTTTAATTTTTCATTTGGCCCTTAGTTTTCAATAGTTTATTTATAAATGAAGATTGAAATCACCCTCCTATCTATCTTTAGTATATTGTGTCTGATTTGATAGCATTTGCCAAGTCTATGTGACAACTCTTCTCACATGGATTGTGCAAGCTTGGTTATGATTTGATCATACCTATATGTGTGATAATAATCCCCTAGAGATTGAACTTTAGTATCCTTCCTTGTGACCAAGTTACCCTACAGGTCCTC
>JARHVA010003206.1:780000-847500 GCA_037957365.1 Torreya grandis | reverse complement strand
AACACATAATACATGAATATCCAATCATATAAATTCATGAATCATCTAATAATGTAAATAGTAAAATAAGGCAATGAGCTACATTTTAAATATATTTATCACACAATAATATTGGATTTAATCAAAATATCTATTGATAAAACATATGGATTTAAACATATATATTCATAACAATCATGTACATAATCATAGAACATGAAAATGCAATAACATAATTTCATCATGTCATATCAAGAAATTAATTACAATAAGCATTTCCACATAATTAATATACATCCAATAATAAAATAATATAAGGTAAAATACATCCAACATGAATAATATAATAATCATATAGCAGGAAAGGCTGAAATATAGAATACAGACAAAATTGACAAAATAAAGAATAAAATCTTCAATGGAATCAAATTAATTTTAGGTACACTTCATAGCTATAATATGCATCATCAAAAGTTTAAAAATATAATTATATGCCAATAGGTTATCAAAAACAAGCTAATCATTGAAATGTAATGAAAATTTAAATCTATCAAAAATAAATAAGGCTACCTCCTTAATTTCTTACTATCACATAACTACATTAATAGATAATCATCTCACTACATATCATAATAATGTTATAAATAATAGATTAACATAACTACCAAGACTATAATGCATGAAAAAAAACATAATTTTGTATAAAACACTGTAACATAAAATGTCTCTACTAAGCACACCAAAAGATCAACACTTAGTGCATATCCCAATAACAAATAGATCAACTATAATACACAATATGACATAAGAAAATAAGGTGTGAAACTTTAAGTCATTTTAATGGTAAAAATGTGGCACAAAAATAGAGAAACTAATAATTTTTCATTACATGACATTTGTGCCAACTTTGTACCATGCAAAAAAATATTTTGCATGAATTTTGCATCATATAGGAAATACAAAATTAAATAAATTTAAAAATAGAATATTTTGTATGTATTTTCTATCACATAATAAATTAGAAAAAAATATAGGGTTGTTTATAAATTGACCAAGATTTAAAAAAAATTATTGAAAAACATTGAGATCTAAAAAATTAGAATGTGATGATCAACACATGGCGGTGGGTGAGGCTTCTTAATATTTAAGTTTTGCATAGTAATGATGAATCTGAAGGCATCAACCTATAGAATGGATAATTGGAATTCAATTTCCAATTAATTTATTCCAAAAATATATATGTTTTTATTCCAAATTTAATAATGATCACTACACTACCATTACAACTTCCACATATTTACATCTCAAACATTTTAGTTGACTCATTTTCATGTTTTCTTAGGCACTTTGACTACCCTATAAAAACTCATGAATTATGCTTTAATGATTCTAGTAGTTTTTATGAGAATTTTTGGTGAGTTTTGTCTTTGTATGGGTGTCCATTATCTCTTCAATTAAATTAATGGCTTCGTGGGACTTGCCACTTGGGGAAGGCATCTTGAAAGCATCTAGAATTGAATGATGACCCATGGATCTATAGTATATGTTACCATTGGAACTCCTTATTAATTTTGAATATGCTTTCCCCTATTAATGGGTATGTAGATAATGAGATAATAATTGGGAGTGGATATTGCCACCGGTGATGGTTGTAGGTTGAGGGTGCACCTACAAATGATTATAATACATGTTGTTGAGACACTCCTACAATCCACCACCTATCTATTCATGTTAATAATAATAATAATAATAATAATAATAATAATAATATAAAAAAAAAATGAAATAAATCACAATAATGTAATTTCTAGTAAAAAATATTTGCACAAAATCTTCACATTCAACATCTTGTCATTGGATCAAATTTGAAGTGACCAATATATGTGTAGAAACTCTTCTTGATCCAAATATATTAGGCCAAATGTATACTCTCCAATAATTTCAATACCATGCAACATTAAAACTCAATTCATACATCAGATACATAATATCTAAAATGAAAAGAGGAAGATAACTTACAAAAACTTTGGATTTTCTTGTTTTGAATCTTAATACACAATGCTTGAATTGATTCTTATCAAAAATTCCATCACCTCTCTTACATTTTATTTCCTCTAGTTTAAATACTTATCAAATAAGATATTAAAAAAATAAAATATTAAATTTCCACCGAAAATGAATACCTTATTTTGAAAAATTATGCAAATATTTGGTAGCTCATTTTTTTAATAGTTTACATGCTAACATGACATAAATTTGATGTAATTTTCATCAATGTTTTTCATGATATTATTGTCACATTAGCATAATGTTTGTGCCACTATTTCAATCAAAAAATATATATAAGTCACATATTGGTGAACTAATTCAACTTCAAATAGTAGTGATGGGATTAGCATATAGAGCCAAGTGTCTCTTAATCAAATTGAATCTCTAAGAAATATTCATAATGTAATCTCTAGTAATATTTTACATTAAATTTATATGAAATTAAAATTAATACTTTAAATAACACCAAATACAACCATGAAGACAATAATAAATAAATTTTATGTAATATCAATGTGAAGTGGAGTTATAAACCCTCATCATATATGATCCTATATATTATAATAAAATTTGAACAACTGGAAATTGAAGTTAGGCACCTTGCCAATAATGAGCCTCCAAACATACCATATTTCTAAATATAGTAATCCATATGCACCAATCACATGTTTCAAAATAAATGAGAGGGTTATATGACCTCATTTTGAGATGTGGGGTGAGCCTATGAAGCTCATATCTCAAAATAAGAGGATTAAATAACCATGTGTATTATAAGATATGAACTCACTCATTTATATCCTATAAATATGTTACCTTATAATAATTCATGTTATAAATAAATGTGAGATTATTTTGAAATAACATAGGGTAAAACCTAGTTTACGATAAGCTAAGATCTTCATTACACAAATCCAGACAATGCATAAAATAGAAAAATAAATAGGTAAAATAAATTAAATTTGTCTATACTTAGAATTAAATTTATAAGAGATTTTATGTTTTTATAGTTCATGAAATAATATTAAAATATTTTGTAAATATCATGTGCCTAATTTTAACATTATTTCTTAAATCAACACTTTTAATCCATTGTTAGGATAAATAAACTGATGTTAGACCAAAAAACCCATGCTTCCTTAAATAGGAAAAGTGATAACATGTCAATATAGGAGTTAATTATGACCTATATTTATTTGATGTCATTATTTATCATAAAGGGGATGACTCTCTAACTTGGCAGGTTTTCAAAAAAGACACACACATATACCTCTACTTACATGTCACTTCATGCCATCATGTGGCACAAAAGTCAAGAGTGTTAAATAATTTGGACACTAGGGAATTAAAGGTTTGTGATGAGGACACCATAGAACATGAAATTTAACCCATAATTAGTTTTATTGTAGAAATGGTTATAGGGGTAAGCAAATTGTTAGATATATCAAACAAGACAAGGATAGTAATTTCAAGCAAAGTTAGAGATAAGCTTTAATTGGATGACCTATAGTGTTATTAACCTACATTAAATGGGTTTTAAATAAGATATCATAATTCCTAAAATTATAAAACATCCAAACCACATTATTTCTTATAAAATATTTATGATGTCATTCAAGTCTACCAAATATTTTTTGAACCCTATTCTATGTAATGGGTTTTATAAATTTGAATTCTCAACTAATGATATTTATCTAGAAAGGAAAAGGAATTATCATTTTATTGAGTAGTCATGCAAAACTAAGGATTCAATATGCATAGAGTACACCAAGGTTATTGAAAAGTGAAAATTAATGGAATCTATTAAATTGGCAGACATAACAATAACATGAATAGAGATGAAGGTTTATGGATAGGTCATGCTTGGAGAATTATTGTCAACAATTTGAGATGTAAGTCCTTTTAAAATTAAACTTTAAAATTGTTTTGATTAAGACAATCCCACCTTTGACTGGTGTGGAAACTAACCTAGACACATTAGGAGGTCTAGGTCCCCATATGGTTAAAAAGAGATAGAAAAGGGAATAACTCACTAGAAGAACTAAAAAGACCCTACTAAAAGAGATAAAAATATAAAAAAATTAGAATGGGCCAAAAAAAGGTAATATCAAAGAGAAAAGGCATCTATCACATTTTCTTGGTATAGAAACTAACCAATTTTAGATGAATCAAAAACTAGACCAAGAAAAGGAAATTACTGCATTTGAATGGTATAGCATCCATCTAATTTTAATTGGAGCAAAAATCATCCTAGATAGGGGGAGATAGAGGCCCAAGTTTCAAGCAGGACTAGTGTGGGAACTAACTAGTTTTAGCTAGATTAGAAACTGGCCTAAGCTAAAAAGAGGCCCAGGGTTCTAAAAGAAGCATCCAAATGCCCTAGGGATGAGCAAAGCAATTTTAGATAAATCAAAAACCAGAAAAAATTCATTTTTAGAAGCTAGTGTAGAGTCCAATATCAAACACATATGAAAGTTTGGGTCTCTAAATTAATAAGGCTCCAAATCCAAAACTGGTTCCCAAAAGGACTAATAAAGATCTGATGAAGAACCCTAACCAAGAAGCAGATAGAATACACCATCCCAAGACCAAAAAGAATAGTTAAATTCAAATTAAAAATTAAAAATAACTGACCACAATCCAAAAAAATGAAAATAGCCAAAATGAAACCAAAAAACAAAAAGTTTATCAAAATGAAAATTGAAAATCAAACTGGTAGGTCTAGGAAAACTTGCCCAATGTTTCAAAACCAAATTTTATACCAAACCAATCAACCCTTGTTCACAAATTGACTACCTTGGACCTAGAGTAAAAAATAATAAATCAAAGCAAAAATTGACTATGGTAAATTGATACAAAGCTTAACATACACTACTACAGTGATTCAAGGTTTGAAACCCTTGATCATAGATAGATTCATTGACTTTACACATTTAGAGGGAGGGCATCTCCTTTTAGTCTTGCTTAACCCTAATATAGATTTATCCATTCGCTTCTACCTCTTATGATTTTTCTTTGAGGACTTATTGATAGGTGGAAACATTTCCAAATCTAATGACCAAGGAGGAGGAGATGCATCCTTAATAGCATAGTGGTCTGAAGTTTGCTAGTACTCTAATTTTGTGTCCAAAAGGTATTTAAGCTTGTCAAATGGGTATGGTTTAGATAAATTAGTGTTAGGTAATATTGGGATTTGAACTTCCATCCACTCTATACCATCACTCCCTCTATTTACAATTATTTATATTTTCTAAAAATACCTCCCCTCCTCCTTAGCCAATGCAACATCCATCCCTGGTACCTCCACCACTTCTTTTAGCTAAAGTGGCTCCACTACCTTGAAAGAGGATGTTGTCTCATTAAATTTTTTAAGATATACCAACTTAATTTCAGTACCTTAGTACCTTCATAGTCATCCTTCATAGACTTAGAGACATTCTCATTCTATTTACCTTCACTCTTCAGATTATTACTAGAATTTTTAGTTTTTAAAATTAATAGAGAATAATCCTTCAACAGATCGTTAACACCCATCTTGATTATAATATAATCCTCTATGCTAAGGTCATATTCCTTGAGATAATTAGATTCATTAAGGAATAGGTCATTTTTACATTGATTCTCAGCCACTCCCCCCTCTGCACATGGGGAAGGATTAGGATGCTTGTGCTTCTCTTGAATTGAAGGAACAAACTCTACCTTCTTTAAAGTATTAGCTATCTTGTTTTTACTCCTATGAGACTCAATATCTAGTTATAGTTCACTTAATTTTAGACCAACATCATTCAAATATTTTGAGTCAAAATAAAACTTCTATTCCCTCTTATCATTTTCATACTTGTGGTCAAATATACTATAGATGAAAAAAATTCATTATCTCTTTTGTACATAATATTTTGTATCCAAAATCCCAATTTTGATTTCAATAGGATGGATCTGCAAAAGAATTTATAAAAGTCCACATTAATACACACTCAGGCAATAACTAGTCTACTTTTGTCCTTTGTTATGGGGTTAATTATAACATAGAACTAATGGATCTTGCAATTCATGATATGATGTTATATTTCCATAACTCCATCAGGAGTGGTGGTAATCTTATCCAGAGTGGGACAAATCTCCACTTCTCCTTGAATGGTTTTAAACCAAACCTACATCTTTGTAAATTAAGAACTAACTTTCTAAAGGACTAGGGTCCTCAATTGAGAATACAAATACAATATTCATAGATTGTAAAAGAGAACAATAGGAACCCATTTTCCATTGCCTTTATAACTAGCTGACCCTTCATGTCCACTTCTTTAGGTCTAATCTCATAATATGTTTATATTCAGTTAGAAACTGCTAAACTTACTAATGAGGCTATTATGGAATTCATTTATAGCATGGGAAATGTCTTCATTTGTGACTTCTAGAAGCACTTCCTTATCTAGAATAGAGGGGAAGAATTTTAGAGTACTTTTGTTAGATATAGATCCTTTTTTGAGAAGTTATGCCCATGTAACTCCATTTTTTTTACTAAGAATCAGTTTTCTCAACACTAAATCACTAGAAAGGATGCCTTTTAGGTGGGATCATATTTGGTTGTCCCCTATAACCATCCTCATCATCTTCACTTCCATTTACATTAGTTTCATCCTCATCAGTAGTTATTCCACCAATGGCCATGAAGTTACATTATATGCATTATATTCAATTAAACTTTAAAAGTGTTTTATTCTAGCTTACTAATAATTATTTTCTAATTTATTAATTCATAATCAAATTTATTTTAAACAAAATTTAATCATAATTTTAGACAATTATTAATAAGTGTACCTTTTTTGTGGTGGTGAGCTCCTTAAACTAGGAGAGTCAGTATTTTAGGGGTTTTGCTTAATTAATTTATTTTACATACTATGTCACATAGAGGATCAAGTGTTCATTAATTTAAAATGGAGGTACACATATTTTCATGTATTATTTTAAATGGATACTCTATAAAACAACGTAGTAAACTATAGTAACACACAATGTCTCTAATAATTAATTCCCCTAGTGACCCATTATCTCTTTCCCTTTTTAAAGATTCATGGGTTTGTTGTTACAACATTAGTCTATTTCTCTTGATGATGGATCATGTGTGTTGATCTTAAATGTTGAGATAGAAATAGCCACATGGTATTTCTAAAAGAACATAATATTATGTAGAAGACTATTGAAAATCTACAAGATCTCCTAAGAAAAATTAGAATAAGTATGAAAAAAATGGAGAGAAATGATAATCCATGACAAATCCTACATATAGGATTAAACTAAGAAATTATGGGTAAATATAGAGTCTCACTCCACAAATTTTATTGGTTATATTTTAGGCAACTCCAATTGGTTGTGGAAAATGATGAATTTTATTTCATCCTTAGCCTAATCAAGTGTAGCCTAATTTATTACTTATAAAATATAAAAAAATTATAGCTTATAAAGCTAACATAATTAATTTGAAAGGGAGGAGTGAAAAAATTTCAAAACCAACACCCATCTTAAGCACAACTTATGGAGCTTGTATAAAAAATACGAGTCTTAAAATCATTGATTGATCTAAATAAATAGGCATGATGTACCCAAGTTCAATAAATTTATTAAAGGATGGGTTGATCCATCACTAAAAAGGGAAACATATGGGACAAACCCATAAGAAATGAGCTATTATAGTCATATTTTTAGGTGTCCCTCAAGTATAATTAAAAAAAAACAATACACAACATCCTAAGATAGTATTTTAACACTCTCCTTCCCCTTAAAAGATGATGATGATGATGATGATGATGATGATGATGATGATGATGATGATGATGATGATGATGATGATGATGATGATTTGGGTGGAGTGGATGATACAATATCAAAAAATATATATATATATTGTGAATGATGATGTAAGAATAAGAGAATCACTACAAATATATCACTATTTGTGCTAAAAGAGTTGGCATATATATCCAAAAAAAATCAAGGTAGTCAAACATATATTGGGGCCACCAAATGTCACCTCAAATTCATGGAAGATAGTTAATTTATCACAGAGTCAATTAAAAAAGGATATTTGATATAAGAAAGGAGAATGACCAAGTTTTATGATCTATAAAAAAGTGAAATGGATTAAAAATAAATTAAGATCATTGATACAAAACATGTAATCAATATGTTTGATGTCATAAAAACTAATCTAAAATCAAATATATGTGAATGTGAATGATATATGAATATGCTTTCATATTATTAGGTGCCATGTGTGTGAATTAAGAATATAAATAAGCATCAATCAAATATGTTGAATAAGACTTAGAAATCTAGTGTATAAATAAATATATAGGGATAAAATTATGACTCATAGGATTCTCATTCTTGGATGAGTGTAAAGGGTATTATAAATAACTCTTAGGACATACATATCTATAGGATTCTATAATAGTGTCTGACATCTTATAACTAAATGTGTCTAAATAAAGATCATGCATTGCATGCATGAATAAGTTTGGATGCATAGTAAATTAAGAGATCAAATGTCTAATTATAGTGGGGTCATCTTGAATAATTTCATTACAAAAAGTGGAAAAAAAATATTCATTTTGAGCTCATATGAGATAATAATGATCCATATTTTAAATATAAACTATCCTTGAACTTTGTCTGTATGTATTTTTTATTCATAGATACATCAAAGAGGTTCTAGATTAACACCACCAATTTTTTTTAAAGGTATTAATGAAATAATTTGATTTTAAAATGGTTATGAAAATAAAGATACCTTTTAACATTTTGAGAAACTTAGCTATAGCCACTGCCACAAGTATATTTATAAAGATTGTATTACTTTGTAATTTTTCTCTCTCATTTCAAAAGTCTTAATTTATTGTCTTACAAATTAAAAAAAATGACTAAAATAAAAATTAGATTTACATCATTATATCACTGATAGAGGTAACATTTAAATTCAATCATATCCCATAGTGTAGACACAAATTTTATTAGACATTTGGAAACATAAAAATTGACCAAAATTTGACATGCATGACTTTAACCTACGCATTTAACTCTTTATCAAATTATCTCATATTTGATTATTTGTCTATGGACTTGGAAAATCCAATTTGCCATAATTCATACTCAGGATTTCCCTACTCTATGCCATAATGATATTTTATCATAAGTATATTTTTACAAAATTTTAGATCGCTATTTTTATCTTCTTAATCAGTGTGGGTAATAATCAAACATTGGTGGTTACCATTAGTTTTTGCCTTCAATAACAATACCCCACTACCATATAATATCTATTATTTAAATTCAAATCTCTTCATTTGATCATCCTACATGTTTCACATGTAAGCTATAGGGTTATTTATCAAAGAGTCATATATAAATTAAAATTAAGCCTAAAGTCTCACATAGTTGGTCACTATTTGGAAATTACATTCAAACTCACTTTCACATTGAGAAATATATTTTCATACTATTGAGGCACTATCCTAAAGCATCCAAATTTGTAAAATTGTCAAAATAATAGACCTAAAATACAAGTTTGAATTCTAGCTAAAACTTAATATTACATATTCAAAAGTGTCCAAAGCCAAATAATTTCATTATATTATATTGGTTCATAATTGTTAACACATACACATATATGTCAGAACTATGTGGATTTTGAGCCCTCCATAGAGTATTGGAACATAGGGAAATCTTAATCGCTTAGTGGGGTGTCATTTTGACTATCCAACCCATATTTATAACCCATTTTTCCAAGTCAATCAAGTGTCAAAGAAGAATCTAAGGTTTTAATGAAAATGAAAGAAACATTAGGATCTACATAAAGGACTAAGGATAAAAAAAATTACACATAAATCATCATGATAGGAAGGAATAATTATCTATGGTAGAACAAACCAAAAAAATCACTAAGAATAGTTATAGTACATAATGGACAAGATCAGTCATAATAGGTATCTAGGTTTTATTGGTAGTAGCCTAGGATATTCTAACATTATAAAAGATTACCCACTCAATATGCCTCTTGATCATTCATATATGTATTGGGTGAAATCAGTCTAGTTTGTACATTCATATCTCTATGGTTAAATATTATATCGTATGTAGTCTTAATTTCAATGTTTTTGGATTATTTATGTCTAAATCAAAAATAAATTAAAACATTCTAATGAATGTGATTATTATCCTGAGCACTACAAGACCTTGGTATTTTGGCCTTAGGGTTTCATGTTTCTTTCTTAGTTATCAAGATTTATCCTCTATTAGGATTTGGTTTTTCAAATTAGATTTATGGTTTCCCCTTGTCTTATGTGGAAATATAAAGTTTTTAATTTTTTTCCCTAATATTTTACACTTATTCTCCTATTAAGTTTTCCTTTATTAGGGTTGTGGCTTGTCTTCATACTTGTTTATTTGATAACTAATTCAAAACAACTCCATTTTGGAAATGTTGGGAGGTTATTCTTAGATTTTTTCATTATGTAATTACAATAATGGATATATGTATGTATGTATATACGTATGTATGTATGTATGTATGTACATACATGAAAATTTACACATGCACATATTTTTGAAAATTCTTCATAGTTTTCTTGGGGTGGTTGGTTATTTATTTTTTACAGTGTATATTTGAAATAATAAATGTATGTATGTAGTTACACACACACACACACACACACACACACACACACACATATACATATACACATACATATTTATATATATACATATACACATACATACATACATATATATATATATATATATATACATACATACATATACATATATATACATATACATATACATATATGTATGTATACATATACATATATGTATACATACATATATGTATATGTATATGTGTATGTATATATATATACATATACATATATGTATATATATATATATATATACACACACACACACACACATATACATACATACATACATATATATATATATATATATATATATATATATATATATATATATATATATATATGTATGTATGTATGTATGTATGTGTGTACATATATATATATATATATATATATATATATATATGTATATATACATATATATATATATGTATATATATGTGTGTGTGTGTATATATATATATATATGTATGTATACATACATATATATATGTATACATATATATATATATATATATATATATATATGTATGTATGTATATATATGTATGTATATATATGTATGTATGTATATATATATATATATACATACATATATATATATATATATATATATATATATATATACATATATATATATATATATATGTGTGTGTGTGTGTGTGTGTGTGTGTATACATATACATATATGTATGTATACATATACATATATGTATACATACACACACACACACACACACACATGTATTTACATACATATATGTATATACTTAACATTTATGTTTGTATGTATGTATATTATACATACATATAAATTATGATTCAAGCTATGATTGGTGTAATTACATGTTGATTTCTTAAAATATGTAATAATTTAAAAAAATAGGAAATGAAATGGGTTAAATTTATGTATAATAATAGTAAGGATAAAATTAGTAATTGATAATTCTTAGCTTTCATTAGTGCTACATATTTTATGAATGTTGAATGTGAATTACATCCATGTGTGAATCTTTTAATTCCTCCTCAAGGTAGTGATAGCTACCATCCCCTCATAATTGTTCACCCTAGGTTTATATTGGATAAGAATATCTATGTTATCATAATCCCAAGAGGTAAGGTGCACCCTCTTGTATAGTTTTATACGAATATTTAACCTAAAAGGTCTAGGATTTATGATTTTAAAGCAAAACCTTCACAATCCATAATTAGTATTGTATCTAATCATATGTTTACCATGATTAAAAATATATATTATTATAAAAATAAATCCAAAATTTATCTATAATGATCATATCACCTGAGGGTAAGATTTCAAAAATAAAAAATCCAAAGTATGCTAATGTAATTTACATATCTAGTTCTCCATTAAAAACCTATGTCTTAAAAGGTTCCATAATAAACATGAGTTAAGAATCAAGATGCATATATGACTAATAGATATATAAGTTTACATAATATTAATAAGTATCCAACTAAAATTTTAAATAATATACTTTGGAACATTTTGATCACACCACCTCGTTCATGGCATATGAAAATATCTAAATAATATTGTGTTTATCATAGAGTTCAAATATATCATATAGATAAATGTTGGTATTTAGGAAATGAAATAAAATACCATAATATAGTGGTGACTTTACATTAGATACATTTATTAAATCAGCTATAGGTTCAACCTTACCTCTTATAGTTGAGAAACCTATTAGAATTGTTGTTTTGTTTGGCAGGGTTGAGTTATGAAAACAAGATGTACATAAAGAAGGTCTGACTAAAAATAAGTACCTAAAAATAAAGTGCACTTAAGTAAAAAAAAATGTAGTAAGGAAGTTCAAATTTAATCTAAGATTAATTTTATAGACATGGTTCCACTAATGGTGAAATAACAAATCCTTTTGCATCTCTATATCCTCTTATTGTTAGACTTCTCATAAATGGCAAGATATGTATCAATGTAGTGGTTGATAATGTTTATAATCATATATATGTACCATGACACTTCTCAAATTTTTTGGATATGAAATTGAAATTTAGAATAACGCTAATTCATCTTCATAATTCTTAGGATCTATTGAGTGGTATGTATAACTTGGTCTTGAATAACATGCTACTATATTACACATTATCTTTACTTTAAATCAATATAATTGTGTACTAGGAAGATTGACGATGAAGTCAATGGAATAAATAACTAAAAATCATGATTATATTTTATTTTAGCTCAATGGTAAGATTATTTCCATTATCAATGGATGGAAATATTTTAAATCCAATGGAGCAAGAGAAGAAAGAGGAAACCATTTATTAAACTAACATTCAAGGAATGATGCTTGATTTTTTAATTACCCAAACAAAGGTACATGATACTAATAATGAGGAATTTGTTGATGAGATAAATAATTCTAATAAATAGATTCTAATAAAATGGTGTATTTGATTATACATATCCTACTACAAATTCAAAAGATGATTTTATTAGAATACCATGCTTAACTTATGGGATGAAACTAATTATTACATATATGATCCATGACATGCACGTGTGTGTGTGTGTGTGTGTGTGTGTGTGTGTGTGTGTGTGTGTGTGTGTGTGTGTGTGTGTGTGTGTGTGTGTGTGTGTGTGTGTGTGTGTGTGTGTGTGTGTGTGTGAGTGTGTGTGTGAGTATCCCATTAATAACATCACTAGTTATTAGGGGCATATTTAAATTAAAATAATTTAATATATAGAAAAAAAATAGAAATACAAAAACTAAAAATTAAGACATGTGCATGTAATAGTTTACTGATTAAATGATTGATTTATGTTGTATATAATATACATGGTAGATTAGATATATTCATTTTATATGTATATTCCTTTCATGGTACACATGAGTGAGATGTAAGACATGAAATTATATATGATCCACATATCTATAGATGTTATGCATTCCTTATACCTAGGGAAAATCTTGACACTTGGGGTATTTTGGTACCTGTACAATTTATATCTTCCTATGACCATTACATTGATCATATCATATTACTTAGACTTTTTAAGACATGACTTGATATTATGTATACTTTTAGGATGCTATTCTATATGGATATGGTATTTTATAAATTTGATGATGACATTGATTAATTGTGTGGACTAGCATTAATTGTTATATGTACACTTGATGTTTTTACTTTTTATATTTTGTGACCATTTATGTATTTACATTGTAGTTCTATTCTATATTATATGCTTGAAAATTTATGGATGTTACATTAAATTTTATATAGGTGAATATTTTCTGTGACATTATGTGCTCTATGGGTGACTATTTTGTGTGACATTATGGCATTAAAGTTCACATGTTTTATATGCATTTGGTGGTATTTTCAATGGTCAATTTGAATTTTATATATTAAATTGTTATATGTTAATTAGAACATTGATGACCTATTTTATATATGTTTTTTTATGGCCTATCTTTGATTTAAACATTGTATCAATGGTTTCATTTACATTAATTATTTGAAGAATTATATGGATATTTATGTATTCTCGAGGCATATTATATATTAAGTATTTGAATTTAAATCTAAAACATGTTGATGGATTTGTTTGTGTATAAACAAATATTTGCATTGAATATTTATTGATGACTCATTTTAGTTTTTAGTGGACAAATAGTGGCCAAATATTTTATAATTGGCAAGTTATGTTGCCAAGTTATTTGGAGATCATCGAACTATGGGGTTTAGTGTTTTTTTTAGAGGATTTAATCATCCCACCAATTTAGGGGACATGTTAGCCATAACTGCATTGGTTACTCACCTTAAAAATTATTTTACCATAAACTTTTTAGGTATTGTCATTCTCTCCTCATTCAACGATCATTCTCTCCTCTTTCAGTGAAGATCTTCATTGAAGGAATACTATAAAAAGATGGGTTTCAAGGATGAAACAAGATGATTTGGATTAATAACTTTATGATTCAATTTATTTATTTTATGTTAGGTTTGTAATAATTTTTTTGTGTTGTTTTTCATGAGATAAATTGCATTATCAGTGAAAAAATGAAATTCATTGTTCTAGATTCATTATTTTAGTTGCATGAATGTTTTTTAATCTTGACATGTACAAGTTTTTGTGATTGAAAGGTTGACTGAATTGGTTGAATACAAATTGTTAAAATATTGGATCACAACAACAAAGGCTAGCATTATTTGTTTAAATATGTTTCATGCAAAATTTAGCTTGTTGGTTTGTGAAAGAATGTAAGCCTTTATTTATACTTACATAGAGAAGTGATTTTTCTTGATAAATAAGTTGAAAGTATTAAGTTTTTCATTTTTGAACTAATGAAATACAACATTCCTTTACATATTTTATTCCTTGTACACCATGATTTTCCTTGAAATTTTATGAAGCTACAAGTATAAACTTTTATTGTTTATATAGTTGTAAATGCAAGCTTAGTTTTGATAAAAATATAAAATCATATGAATTTTCAGATTTTTTATCCAAGCCAAGTTTATATTATAATGGTAGTTCTAAATGAGATTAGGATTTTATATTTTCATTTATGTAGTCACATTTTTCTTGTATGAGATGTCTCTTTGTCTAGCCATTATGTTATGTATAGCATGAAGTTAATTGGTGTTTTTCTATTGTACAATGGTGAATGGTAAGTAGTTTCTATATATGCGTGCATAAAATTTTCAAAGATTTAGAATCTCATTTATTCTTAAGAAGATTAATATGGGTTGATGTTTTCTTCTTTCATGTAACATTCTCTTGTCAAAATTCTTTTTCACAATTTGGAGGTTTTAATTTTTAGTACCCAGATAGGGAAGTGAAAATAAATTCATCCTTGCATAAAAACTCTCCATGAAAAAATTGATGTTTTAAAAGCCTTGAAATAAGTGATTATTATACATAAATTAGATTATTATACAAGATGTTTTTTTATAAAGTGGTAATTTGGTGCATTTTGGCTTACTAGAGTCTACATACATTACATGTCAATTAATATCATAAGTGACATTTGAAGGTTTCTATGTTAGTTATCAATTGGAAATTATGTTGATATTAAGGTTTAGAGAATGAAATAATATTTGATGAATGTGTTATTGACTATGAGCCAGTGTCTTATGAAACTTTTCTATCTATAGTTTTCTTGGGAATAATACATGCTTGCATATAATATATAATTTTAATAATTTTTTTTCATATGTTTGAAATGAGTAGTTGGAGATTTGGTATAGTTCATATTTTTTTAATCTATAGAATATGTTTGTATATGAATACATTTTGGAATATTTAATTCAATTAGAAAATGGAATTTGGAGTCATGCAAGGACAATTAGAAGTTTTTTTTTGTTGAACACTTATTTATTTTTCATCAAAATTTTCTCAATTGAGTTTGTTGGATTATTAAATATTTTTTCATTTTAAATTTATTATTTTATTTATTTCAAATCTAGGAACTATATGATATTTTGACATCAAATTTAAAAGATTATGTTATATATGTGTGGGGTAGAGGTAGCATATAACAAACCAATGGGGCTCATTCATAGAGTAGTCACCATGCCATATATTTTAGGGGACATATGGATACCAATGACTTCATTAGAATTTTTCATCTTGGGACCTGTGTCTCAATTCACTTTGATGAAAATGACTTGAATATCTAGATAATCCTTCATAATATTTAGGCTTCTTCCTTGAATTTGTGCGGTAAATTTTTAGAGATAAATATGAGCCAATTAATGATCTCATCCATATGGATGAGGTACATTAATTAAATCTCCTTTACACACAACTTGATATTCTTTGACTAATGTTCCTCTCATTTTCAACCATGCTAAGCTTTTCCCCAAGCTTAACCTTAGTATTACTAATCCAAACCTATATTTGAAAATTATTCATAGACTCATTATACTTGTACCTAATGATCTTACATCCTCCAAAAAAAAATATGTGTTATAATCCCTATGTCTCAATTAATGGTGACCCATGTGTTAAATAAAATAAAAATTGAGATAGATGATGATTTTGGAGGTAAGAACATGGTTGAAATATATGTGAGACCATTGGAGTACACTATGTATCAAACAAATAAGGTGATTTTTTGGGAGTGATTATAGTTCATATTATTTATCGTATGGTTAATTCATTATGTTTGACTCTATTTTTTATATTATTTTTATTGAAATACTTGGTATTGTGCTATGCATTATTACTTTTAGTTCTAAAATCCTTTTACAATGGAATTTATTACTCTTAGATAATTGTTGTTTGGAAAAACATTCTATGCTTTGATAGCATGGGTATTTTTACATATGTTTATTCAATGGATTTTGATGATCATACTAAGTTTTGAGAGTTATTTAGTGTGTTCATGCAATGGTACTTGCTTGGATAATTCTCTTTCTTGGCATTTGATCATGTGTTTTTTTTAAATAAAATGTTATGCTACTTATGGATTATGATGTTATGTATTGTTTGAATTATTAAACATAAGTATTTATTTATTATTTAATATGTATGCACGTGTAAGTAATTATTTAAGTGATGTTTGACAAGTTTTGAGGGCCCCTATCCATTAGAGAATATTAATTTGGTGGACATTATTTTAATTTAATCTCATGAACTTATGAACTTTATAACTTATAGAGTAGTTCTAATAATTAATTAATTGACTTTTTAAATTTAATTAAATTTACAACCATAACTAACTAAAGGTTATCTAAAACTTCAAAACAGAACCACCTTCAAATAAGTTGTTTTATAAAAAAAAATGAAGACACGTAACAAAGGGAGAAACCACACAGGTAATAAGAGCTCTTATATTTTTAATCTTAGATATCTTTATTCTTCTCTAAAAATATCTTTGATATCGAATAATCACTTATAGATAGACCAAACAATATTTTATTTGATGGTGAAGTAATATTCTTGAATAACTCGAGTATATCTATGTTTCTTGATTTATTTATAACTTTTGTTTGAATGATTAATATCTTTTCTTTCATTATTCTCAAATATTAGTTTGTTTTATCCTAGTTTCTTAGTTTATTAGTCTTTAAGTTGTTTATTTTTAATACATCGGGCTATTTTTCATCTTTAATTTTGTATTTATTTATTCTCTCATTTATTCTAAGTTAATTTATTAACTAGATAATTTATTTGAAATTTAATTTATGTTTATATTATTTATCTTTAGTTTCATTTTAGTTGATAATCATAGTTTTATATCTTATTTAGTTTAGATCTTAGATTAATATTTTATTTATTTATTTATTAGTAGTTATTTGATTTATAGTTGATTTTTTTGGACTAATGTTGATATTTATTAGGTTTTCCTTGTTCGATATTCATTTCCATTTTGTTCACATTTATTTAGGCTTTTGCATTATTTCTCTTTTAGTTTATTCTAGTATTGATGTGGCATAAACATTGATAAAAAGTGATACATTGTTGAATTAAAATAGAACATAAACATTTCCATCCAAATACATCCTCTCTTATACAATTTGCTTTTTTGGATAGGTTAGATTATGTTTATCTCTAGTATGATTCCAAGTTTATATATTGAAAGAAATGAATTCATTTATGAATATAATGATATTTAAATTGTTATGTATGAAGCTGACTTATGAACATAGTTATTAAAAAATCTTGTTTTCACATATTAGAATCAATATTTTTTCCATATTTCCATTACGATTAAACTGGTTTGTTTCCATCTTCACCTTTGTGATAGGTGAAATGGTTGATTCATTGACTTGGAATTTTACACTGTTAGCAAATTTGGTGACTTAGGAACTTTTTAAAAATTATTTATTCATTTATTTAAAATCAATATTTATTATCTATGACCATTACAAGTATCCCTCTTGATATATAGTGTGAGTTTAATATTGTTGAGGATCAAGTTAACATTGCTTCTAGCCTTATTATTTTTACATTGCATAATAAAATTTATGATTTGCATGAATTTATTAAGGTTATATCTAAATAAGAAGATGAAAAAATCTTTGAAATAGACTAGTACACCACCTTAAGCTATTAAAATTATTTTTATATCCAAGAATGAAATCATCACAATCAGTTTCATATATATTGTTATGCCACCCTAATTGCTAATATTCCACATAGAATTCAATTTGTTTCTAAGGCCTTTTATTTTGATGATTTTATTGAAATTTATTAAATATATGTATCTGCAGAACTAACTAAACCAAGTAGAACTATATAGCTTGTTGAATCTTCCTATGTAAGAACAAGAAAGAGATAGAGTTAGGGATCTCATTCTTGATTTGCATAATGATATAGACCAAGCTGAAGTAAATGATAATGAATTTGACTTTGATGTAGAAAATGAATATCCATCTATGAATCTTTATATTTTCTAAGATAAATTTAATATTGTTTCTCATCCTAGTAAGATTCCATCTCGTAAAGGTCTTAATGTACCAAAATTATTAGGGAATCCTGATGAATCTTGGAAGGATCACTTAGGTGAATTTAAGTTAGTTTGTGTAACCCTTGGAATAACTAATTAAAAATAATTCTTAGAGTGTTTTTGAACACTTTAAAAGTTAAAACATAATATTTTTTATTATCAACTCAAAAAGGTCATAAATATATGGAAATACATAAAAGATTCGCTAAAATTTTGTTTTGATAAGCCTAAATAATATCTAGAGTTAGTTAATGAAATTGTTAATATATTCATCAATCCAAGTGAGAATATTTTTTTGGAGAGTTGTAAATGATGTCATGAAGGTGTCCAGGTGAGTGGATGAATTGCTTTGATAGTCTAAGTGATAATGACAAAGTGTGCATTGTGCTTATCCATGTATGCTTGAAGTAAGCTTGGTTGATCATGGTTTGAGATGATTAGGGATGAGTATGGTGTATTAAAAATATACAATGGGTCATATAAGAGTTTTTATATGCTTTGAGTGTTTTTTTGCATGAGTGGATTTCATCTAGTTGATCATTATTTTCATATAGACATTTTGGGTCTAGTGGTAGAAAATATGAGTAGGTATTTTACTGATGTCACCATTGTCATGTGTGGATGAGTCAGAGGGAGTTGGACATATGGTTGTGATCACATTTGTGCCTAGTTTGCATGTGCTAAATTTTAGGTCATGCGAGAAAGTGTAACATAATATATGCAAGTGCAATGTTGGGCTCCCAAGTAGTTTGGTAGTGTTTTCCCATACTTAGCTAAATTTGCAATGTGACAAGAAAAGCTGAGTAGGCATTTTGATGTTGTTATATTTCACACATGTGAAGGTGTAGGGAGAAAATGTTCATATGGTTTTATTTAGTTTTTTTCCTATTTTTTAGTGATAAATTTCAGATGATAGAATGAATTGCATCAAAAGATATGCATGTGCAAAGTTGGTCTTCCATATAAATTGTTGACATAGTTGGCTTTGTGGTAGAAGAAATCTAACTGAGTAGATTTATGGAGTTATATCTCACACATGTAAAGGTTTTAGGATAATGTTGACACATGGATATATTATCCTATGAGAGGACATCATATGGTATAAATTTCATATCATGCATCTAATCACAACAAAAGTTATTGAGGTCTAAAGTTAGCCTTCTAGACAGATAAACATTGGTCCCTATACTTCATCATTTTTCATGATGTTAAAGATAAAGATTAGATGGAGATATAATGGTTCATATGAGTTCATACATATATATCTACAATTCACATTAATTCAAATGATTTGAATGATTCATTGGTTAATGAAGTTAAAGATCTAGTTCTTTAAAAAAGGATCAATAAAGCGTGTTCATTCCAAGATGTCAAGAAGCAACGAGACGAGGACAACTGTTTAAGGTTTAATGATAAGAAAAGGTAAATGATAAGGATATAATGATGAGTGGGTGTTCATATATATTGATCCAATTTTTTTCACTACATGATATATACCTCACTAATTTACAGAGATCAATGATGTGTGTTGAGTCAAAGTTACCAGATTACATGAGATGAGGTCAAATACTCAAAGCTTAACATCTGAGAATTGGTGCACTATGCATTAAATTTAAAATAAGATCAATGGTGTGATTTTAATTTTAATATTTAATATCATGAGATGATATCATAGTGACCAAGGTTTAACTATGCCCGTTTGCATTTGAATATTTAAATTTAACAAAGGAAAAACTAGTGCTCTATATTTTGGCTATAAATTTTGATACAAGATAAATTTGCTCATTATATAAAAAGTGAACTTTAGAGTAATCCAAGGTGAATTTTTGAATATATATTTTATGATTTTAAAGTGTGTACAATAAAATTTATGAATGTTTAAAATTAATTATGTTTTCATGTTTATTTTGCAAGTGACATAAGAAGCTTGTTTGAGCTTTTATTGATGTTGTTTCGATGTTTCGTGATGAATTAGATATTGGTGATTGTTTAAAAATCCATGAATATCATATATATGGATTATGGAGGTGTGATAAATATATATTGAGTATGAACAATTCTTAATAAGTTGATTATGTGTTCATTCATGGTAACTGTGTGCATAAAATGCTATTTGAGCAAATTATGCTCTAACAGAAGCATGTCTTGCTCATTGTGATCATTTTAGGATGTCAAAGGGGTTATGTGGATTGGTTACATGCATTTTAAGTGCTCCTATGTTCTTAGCTTTTTTGGATAAGTGTCAAAGAGGTGAATGGGTCTTTATAGGATCTCAAAGGTGACTTGGGCCTATTTGAAAGTGTGTTGTGCTTAAGTATGACCCATGTAAGGTGGATTAAGGGTGAAGGCATGTATTTTGTCTGATAAGGGAAGATTTTGGACTTGATAATTCATAAATTATCTATAAATAGTGAAACAAAATGTGATGGTTTCCATATTTGTATGAGACTAGTGAGAGGCTTGTGTGTGAGAGTTGTGGAGTGAAGGAATAGTGTGCCCAATGGATGGGTTGATGATCATATCAGATTAAGGACTATGTGTATAACCGATATGTCATGTTTATAATGTCAAAATAGTTCTCTTATAGGTTGAGGATGAGTGAATAGATCGAGGGTGACCCAAAAGGTGTTTTTGGATGCATTACGTGTGAAATTTTGAAGAGAGTTGATATACTTTGTATCTCCATCAAATTGGTAGGCAATCAGTGTTCAAGAGATGTTGTATTCATATTTTTTAATGTAATCTCAACATCTAGGGGGTTATATCCTCTTTTCATGGTGAAACTTGATAAAATTCTAGTTGTTATGGTTGCTCAACTAGATAGGTGTTGTAGCACCTTGTGGGATTGTAGTCTCACTAAATAAGGGATTATAGTTCCTTGATCAATTGTAGTTGGTTTAAATTAGTTATTGTTATTATAGGGTAGCAGTATATTTATAGGTTCTATTAGGTTTTATCCCCTAAGAGGGTTTCTCACATATGTCATGTTTTGTGTGTTTGGTCTTGCATTGTCTCTCTTGTTAATTGATATAAATGTTGTATATGCTTCATGAATGCTTGTGGTAACTGATTAAGAGTTTTAAAAGGTTTGAAATTGAATTTAAATTATCTAGGATCACTGATTCACCCCCACTCTTAGTGATTTTACCTCTAACCATTGGTATTAGAGTAGGTCCTTTGGTAAAGGCTTGATAGCTTAAAGGTAATCTAAGGTATAATATAAGTAGTCATCAAGGAGGTTTCTCTACTAAGAAAGCACTGATTTTCAATGGATCCAATTATTCATTTTGGATTACAAGGATGAGGACATCCATTATGTCCCTAGGGTTTGATGTATGGTAATATGTTGTGGATGGTTATGTTGCTCTTACTACTCCATCTAGTACTATAAACAAGAAGCTCTTTGAGAATAATTCTAAGGAAATGAATGCCATCACTTGTGGTCTTATAGAGATTGATTTCACCAAGGTAATCCATTGCAAATATGCTAAAGAGATATGGGACAAAATTTAGGTCATTTATGAATAATATTCAAAGGTGAAGCTTACTAAGTTGTAGACTCATAAAAGGCAATTTAAAAGTCTCAAGATGAAGGAAGAAGATTCTATGACATCCTTTCTGTAGAGAGTTGATGAGATATTGAAAATCATCAAAGGTCTTGGAAATAACTTTGAATAGGCTTCTATATTTCAAAAGGTATTAAGCTCTCTATCCCTCAAGTTTAATCCAAAATTATCTATTGTAGAAGAAAGTCATGATCTTACTCAGTTGAAGTTGGATGAATTGCATAGAATCTTTACCACTTATGAGATGAGGAATTATGATGATATACCACCAAAGAAGGAAAATAAATTCAAGACAGAGATGAACCCTAAGAATAATTTATAAGGTAAGAACCCAAGGAGGATGATATCTCTGATAATGATGAGGATGAACTAACTACTTTATTTACAAGGAAAGTGAAAACACATTTAGGCAAGTGTAAGGGTTAAATACCCTACAAATGCTTCGATTGTGGAGAGATAGGACATTTTTTTATAAAGTGACCTCATAATCATGATGATGAAGATCATGATGAATACCAAGATGAAGATAAAAATATATACAAGTATGATAAGAAGAAGAAAGGTTTCATAAAGTATGACAACAAAAAGAAATTCTTCAAGAACAAGAAGGGTCTCTACACCAATAAAGACTATAGCTCATCATATGAGAGTGAAGATAGTGACTTAGAGGTTGATGATGAAGATGATGATCCTATTGAATATGAATCTCTATTCGTGGTTGAGGAAGGAAGTTTTTCACATCAAAAAGAGTATACTTGGAGTGATTTAGAAGATGAAGAAGATGAGGTGGACTATGAGACTACATTGATAAATGTTTTTGAAGAATTGAAGATTGATAAAAAGATTAACAAGAAGATGAAGTCTCAATTAAAATACCATGAGGAGAAATTCATTGTTTATGAGGAAATAATAAATGAAGACACCTATCAAGATCAAGCATCTCAGTTGTCAATTGGAAATCCTATCTACAAGATTGAAAGCTAAAGAAGATGAATGTTTAAGGTATGTAATTGAAAATGAGTCATTAAAATCTAAGTTATATAGTACATATTGCAAGGTGAAGTCATTTGTGAGATTTAAAAAGAGTTCAAGTGATCTAGACAATATTCTAACTAGTCAAAATCATGCTAGTGATAGAACTGGTCTTGGATATGAAGAAGAACAAAATAATGTAACTCAAGACAAGATGAAGACTAATGTGAACAAGAATAATATAAACTTGAAAATAAATCATCAAACAAGGACTGAAGGTGCTGACAGAATGAAGAAAAATCATATCAAATAGCCAAATTCCATAAGGTATGCAAGTTTCAATGGTTACTATTACACTTGTAATCAATTTAGGCATAGAGTTAGAGAATTCAAGAGACCTGTTATAAATGAGTTTGCATAGGACTATGATGGGGTTCATCAGTCAAAAGGAGTGATCAAAATTAATTGATTCAACTATCTTGATGTGGGACACTTTAGAAACCATTGTCCACATAAGATAAGACAAGGTGAGTCCTCTTCAAAAAAAATGAGGTTGTTTTATTTGTCATGACATAGGATACATTGTAAGTTTTTATCCAAACTAAGTAGGACAAATAGGATCCTAGAATGCAAATAAGAAGGCAAGTTAACTCGTGGAAACTAAAGGTGGTAATTATGCATCATGATGAGACTGCAACACCAAATAATTTATTTTCTATGGTGGAGAATGCTATAAGAGGAAAACAGTGCCAAGGGCTCTCATTATTTGCTCATGTTGAGAATGAAGAAACCAAGATTAATAAGAAGACCAAGGTACTAGTTGGGGCTAGTTTTGAGATGTATATGGATCCAAGTAAACATCCTACCATTATCGATATTGTATCATACATAGAACATGAATTATTAGTGCTTAGTGATGAGGTTTAGAACTACAAGGTTGATTCTTCAAATGAAAAGGTATGTCAAGATTTCATAGTTGCTCCATGTGTTGTCAATTATATCTTAGAAGAGAAGGAGAGTGATATTGAAAAGGAACTATTTGTCATAGTTCAAATTAAGAAGAAGGAGAACAAGAACAAGAAGTATTATAGATATAAGAGGATTTTAATGGTTACTGAGGACATGTGGGCCACTCCTGGCTTCACTTTGTTTTAGAGCATTATGGTACAAAGGATGTCTCTATATATGCTTATTAAGGTATTACTTTTAATAGAGAACTAAGTGTTGTTGTGGTGTTCTTAAGATAGTCCTAGAAGGCTAGAGATGAGTGTTTCTAGTTGGAGTAGGTATGTATAGGTGGAAGATATGTTGTGGTAATGTTAGAGTGGTGTCATAGTTGTATATGGTCAGTCTGTAGGGTCAGATTAAAAATTTTCAAGTGGAAAAAGAGGATTTGGGATTTTTCAAGATGATATTATTGCATATAAAGGTTTTTTGACATTATTCTAGCATGTTCCATGTCATTTTATGGTTTAAAGGTATGTTGAAGTCAAATTGGATATTTTTATTTACTCTCAAGTTTTCTAGTTTGTGCTTAAGAGTATGTAGGTCCTAAAATGGGTTATCAGATATATGGTTTTCCAAATATTTGGAAGATAAAATATTATTCCAAAAGTGTGTAATGGTTTTATCTAGGTTTACAAGAAGTTTCAAAGGTGGTCATTGACTAAAAGGAGATTTGTTGACTCTATTTGTTTTTGAGATTTTAGGGTTTTGGGCTTTTCTAGAAAAGTGGTATATATTGAATGGGCCAAATGGGTTGTCAAATAAAGATTCATATAGTTTTGAAGGTTTGTGGGTTTTTTAATTATTCATGTTTTTGTCAAGATGAAGGCCAAATTGGCAAGTTGGTTTGTGAAGGAAGTATGTTACATAGGTTGAGATAGGTATTTAAAATTTTTATGTTTTAAGGGAATATTATATTTACTTATATATGAAGTTTTAGGTATTGATGATGTGTTTACTAAAAGTTGTGGGCTCTGCAAGTTCTAGGTAGGGCTACAAGGAGTCTAGATAGGCCTAGTATGAATATTTGATGTTTTTGTTTAGTTTATCCAAAAGATCAAGGTATGAGTATTTCAAGGTAATTTATCAGGTTATTTTAGTGCATGTTTCTTATTTGGTGAGTGGCATGAATTTATATTGGTGGTCGTTAAGGTGGTTTGAGAAAGAAGGCTAGTAAGGATGTATGGTGGTTCTTCATGGTGTGTGAAGATTTGAAGATGCTTAGGAGGTAAAATTGCTTATAAATATTAGGGGGAGTTCCTCTTAGATGTTTCTTGGTGTTTTCCATCAGATTTTAGTACTTTTTTATTCTTTCTTCATTGATTTTAGTTCTTGATTGAAGAGAGTGTTGGCATGGAGCAAGAGGAAGTTATCAACTCAAGAAGAGGTAGGCTCAAGGTAAGGGGGATTTTTCACTATCTTTATAAGATGGTATAATCTTTATTTTAGTCATTTTAGGTCCTTAAGATGATTTTTTCCCCACTTTTTCATTGTGTCAAAGGGGGTGAAAGTTCTTATTGTGAGAATGCTTAAAAGAGAGAGAAGAAAGGTGAGTTTTATATTATTTTATGATGGGTGTTGACATAAATTAAAAAGGGGGATATTTTTGGAGAATTTTAAATGATGTCATGATGATTTCATGAAGTTTTATAGGTGATTTGAACAAGTTCCTTGATAGTCTAAGTGATAATGACAAAGTGTACAATGTGCTTATCCATATATGCTTGAAGTAGGCTTGGTTGGTCTTCAACTCTGGCATGGTTTGAGATGATTAGGGATGAGTATGGTTTATTTATCATGTGTAATAGATAAAATATGAGGTTTTATATGATTTAAGTGTTTGTGTACATGATTTTATTTCATCTGGTTGATCATTGTTTTCATCTAGACATTTTGGGTCTAGTGGCATAAAATCTAAGTAGGCAGTTTGCTGACATCACCATTACCATGTGTGGATGAGTTAATGGGATTTGGTCATATGGTTATGATAAAATTTGTGCCTTTTTTATATGTGCTAAATTTTATGTCATGTGACAAAATTCAACATAATATATGCAAGTGTAAAGTTGGGCTCCCAGGCAGTTTGACAATGTTTTCCCATACTTAGCCAAATTTATAATGTGATAAGAAAATATGAGTAGGAATTTTTATGTTGTTATATTTCACACATGTGAAGGTGAGAGGAAAAAATTATCATATTGGTTTATTTATTTTTATTCCTATTTATTTTTCACTAAATTTTAGATCATGTGATGAAGTGCATCAAAAGATATGCATGTGCAAAGTTGGCCTTCTAGACATAGTTGGCTCTATGGCAGAAGAAATATGAGTGAGTAGATTAATGGATTTATATCTCACACATGAAAAGGTTTTATGATTATTTTTAAACATGTTTTTATTATCCTATGACATGAGATAATATGGTCCAAATTTCATATCATGCGTTGAAGTACAACAAAAGTTATTGAGGTCCAAAGTTGGCCTTCTAAGTAGATAATCATTGGTTCCCATACATAGTCATTTTTGCACAACGTTAAAGATCAGGATTAGATGGAGATCTAATGGTTGATGGGATTTTTTACACACACACACATATATATGGTGTGAATTAAAACCAATGATTCAAATTATTTATTGGTTAATGAAGTTAAAGATTGAGTTCCTTACAAAAGGATCAAAGGAGCGTGTTCATTCCAAAATGTCAGGAAGCAACAAGATGAGGATAAGTGTTTGAGGTTTAACATTGAGTAAAGTTAAAGGCTAAGGATATAATGGATATTGGTTGTTTGTATATATTGATCAAATAGTGCATGCTACATGATAAAGACCCAACTGATTCATAGGTATTGATAGTACACGTCGAGTCAAAGTTGCTAGATTGGTCAAATGTTCAAAGTTTAACATTTGGGCATTGACACACTATAAATAAAGTTATAAGAATATTTATTGTGAATTTTTAATCTAAATACATGAGATCACGAGATGATATCATAGTAATCGAGGTTTAACTGTGACTATTTGCATTTGAATATTTGAATTTAACAAAGGAAAAACCAATGCTCTGTATTTTGGATATAACTTTTAATACAGGATGAATTTACTAATGATGTAAAAAGAGAAATTTTAGAGAACTCAAAGTCAAATTTTTAAATATCTGAAATTTTTTATAGTCAAATTTATGAGGGTTTGAATTTGACTATGTTTTTGTGTTTGTTCTGTAAGTGACCCAGGAAGGATGTTTAAGGTTGTATTGATGTTGTTTCAATGTTTCATTATGAATTATCTATTAGTGAGTATTTTATAGCCCATGATGATCATATATATGTATTTTTTAGGTGTTATAAATCTATCTTGAGTATGGAAAATGCTTAAGAAGTTAATTGTGTGTTCATTCATGGTAACTATGTGCACAAAATGTTATTTGAGCAAATTATGATCTAGCAAAAGAATGTATTGGAAATTGTGACCATTTGAGGATGTAAAAGGGGTCATGTGGATTGGCTACATGTATTTTTAAGTGATCCTATGTTCTTAATTTGATTTTAGAAGTTTAAAATAGGTGAAGGGTCTTCATAGGACCTAAAAGGTGACTTAGGCCTATTTAAAAGTGTGTTTTGCTTAAGTATGACCCATATAAGGTGCCTTAAGGGTGAAGGCATGTATTTTGGATGATAATTGAAGATTTTGGACTTGAGAATTCATGAATTATCTATAAATATTGAAACTAAATGTGATGGTTTCTATATTTGTATGAGACTAGTGAAAGACTAGTGAGAGGCTTGTGTGTGAGAGTTGTCGAGCGAAGGAGTAGTGTGCCTAGTGGATGGGTTGATGAGTATATTAGATTGAGGAATATGTGTATGAATTTTAGGTCATGTTTATGATGTCATAATATTTCCCTTGTAAGTTGAATATGAGTGAAGAGGTCTAAAGTGATCCAAAAGGTGGCTTTGGATGCATTGAGTGTGCAGAATTGAAGAGAGTTGATATAATTTATATCTCCATCAAATTGGAAAGAAATAAGTGTTTAGGATATGTTGTATTCATAGGCATGTTTATGTAAACTCAACATCTATGGGTTTTCATCCTCCTTTCAAGGTGAAACTTACTAAAAGTCTAGTTGTTATGGCTACTCAACTAGATAGGTGTTATAACACCTTGTGCGATTGTAGTCTCACTAAATAAGGGATTGTAGTTCCTTTGGTAGTTGTAGCTATTCTAAATTTGATCTTGTTATTATAATATAGTATTCAATTTATAGGTTCTAGTGATTTTTCTCCCCAAAGAGTGTTTCTCACATATGTCACGTGTTATGCACTTCATCTTGCATTGTCTCTCTTGTTCATTGTTATGAATGTTGTGTATGCTTCATGAATACTTATGGTAATTGATTAAGAGTTTTGAAAGGTTTGAAATTGAAGTTTAATTATCTAGTCTCACTAACTCACCCCACCCTATCAGTTATTTTACCTCTAACATATTTACCCTTTTATTACTATAATTACTAAGCTACATCCAAAAATTACACATGGTGTGAGACCATCCAAAAAATGATCAAGATTATGATTTTGTAGTAAATTGTTTTTAAAATACAAAATGGATTTAGAGGATAAAAACATTATATAATTTGATGTTGCAACATCCTTTTATTAAATATGAAAATAAGTTAAAACGTATTGGATGCAAAGAGTAAGATTATACTAGTTTTAATTTTGATAATGCATAAATTATCAAAGCATAGATAATCTTGGAAATGAGCTGGTCACCATTGAGTAGTAGTTGAATGAAAAGCTATCAACATTATTAAAATTCCAATCCTTAAAAATATAAGAATGAATAAAAGAGTCATTATTTTTATATTTTTAAAATACAACATGATCCTAACACATGTATAAATTTTTAAAATATTTATCCAAGGGAAAGATAATATTTTCATTGACTTAATTAATAAAATAAACATGTGAGGTTTTGATTGGTCTTCAGAAATTATCAAAAATTGATAATGTTTATGTTTTTTAGACAAAATAAAGTGATTATATTTTTGTACCTAGAGATAATTCAAATGCAACTAACAATCAAACATTTACTTCGAAGCCTTCCATGCAAGATAAAGGTAAAATTGCAGATAAAATTACTACTACATATCTTTATGCTGTAAATTCTCAGCAATCTAACCTTTTATCTACTGGATTCAATAACACACAATACCTCCATATAATCCAAAAAAAATATACTCAAATACATCATCATAATAATATTATTTATGATCTGGAAACTATTAGAGATGTTTTTTATTTGATTTAAACTATTGGTTTACCCAGTAAGATTGATAAAATTAATGATGATATTAACCCAAAAAATGTAGTAGTATTGAAAGAAGTATCTAGTAATGAATCAATTTATGTTTTTTATTAGTAAAATTATCCTTGAGTTTATTACATTCCTCTATTTTATGTTTTTATTAATTTTTTGATAATATTATCCATAATTGTATCCTTGATAGAGGAGCCTAAAATAACATCATGCATATGTTTATTGATTATCAAATAGGCATATCTTACAATACTAATAATAGGAAAATTAATGTTTTCAATTCTCAACAAACTAAGAGATGTGGTAATTTTTGTGACATCATTATCAAAATAGATAAATATTAAAGAATCATAGTCATTTCAAATGTTAAAAGTTTTAGTTATTCCTACTAACTATGTTATGGCATTAGGCTGAGATTGGTCAAAATCTACTAGTGATTTCATAGGTAAGGATACTACTTGGGTCCCTATTGGAAATGGAATGGCATTTAGGCATAGAGAAGAATGCAATATTAATACTATATAATCCATACCAACTAATGTTTCATATGTTGAATTTGGAATTGTTAGTTATGAGTTTTCAACTTTGGATGAGCCTGATCAACAACAAATAAGTACTATTTATAGGGAAACCATATGGCCTTTGTACTTTTATGGAGTGTGTTCATAACATGGAAATGTTGCTATAGTTTTTTTAATTTTAATGTAGGTAAAAAAATTTATTAAACTTTTAAATTTTCATTTGAAAATAGTAACAACATAACTAATTTTGAGGCCTTTTGTTTAGGTCTTAAAAAATCAATAAAATTGAATATTAAACATCTAAAAGTTTTTGGAGATTATGAGTTAATTTTTAGATAAATAAGGAAATTTTATAAAACCAAATAAACTCATCTTAATAGATATACTTAGAATGTTTGGTCCCTTAATAAAATAGTTGAGGCATTTAATATAACACATATCCTTATGTGATTTAACTTTTGTTTTGATAGAATTGTTTATTTTGCTTCTAATCCTACCTTAAGTGAGAGTGAACCAACCGTATATTATTCCTTTTATAAAATTTTCATACCTAAAGAGCCTGGTCTTAATGATCATTCATTGATATTTCATTATGATGAACATATTGATGTGTTTTAAAGGTAATTATTTTGATCATGATGATTATGTGTTAAATTATGGTGATTATTAATAATTAATAACTAAAAAACTTCCTATTGGTTTGGTTAGTATATGGAATTAATGTTTTCACCAAATTATCAACCTAATATCTCACAAACTTAAGAACCGTGTCACATAATTATAGGTGAGATTGTTTCCATTAATCTTGGTACTAAAGAGGATCTTAAGTTCTTATATTCAGGAATTCATTATATTAATGATGAAAAAGTTCAGTTTATTAAATTATTTTAAGCATTGGTGGGCATATTTGATTGGTATTGTAGATACTTTGAGGGTTATGAAACCTAGAAAATAAAACATGAAATACCTATTAAGCTAGATATAATACTTATTCAGTAGAAATTTAGAAGAATAAGCCCCTTGTTAAAAGAGACCAATAAGGAGCTTGATAAGATTTCAGATGGTGGTATCATCATTCTTTTATGATACTCAAAATTGGTTAAAAAATTAGTTCATGTTAGGAATAAAAATGGTGATATCCATTTGTGTAGATTTTAGAGTTATAAGTAGAGCTAGTGTTAAAGATAACTTTATTTTTCCAAGTATAAATTAGATTTTAAAATAAGTTACTGAGTTTGAAATGACGTTACTTCTTGATGAATTTTTTGGTTATAATCAAATTATGTTTTTTGAATCTAAAAGATAAGTACAATACTTTATATACTACTCATTGAGGGTTTTTTTAATTTTAATGGAATGCCCTTTGGTTTAATGAATGTTGGTGAGACTTTCTAAAGAGATATGTAGGTATGTTTCGATGACTTAGTTGACATCATTATCAAACTCTACCTTGATGATGTTACAATTATTTCAAAGAAGATAAATAATCATATTAATTACCTATGTGAAATCTTCATTAGATGTATAAAATATAATAATTCTCTAAATCCCAATAAATTAGTTTTCAGAATTACTGAAGGGAAATTAGGTCATATAATTTCAAAAAATGGCATTTCAATTGACCTTAAACACATAAAAGCTATCAAGTATTCACCAACTCCTAAAGACCAATCTGGTCTTCAATTTTTTTTGGTAAAATTAATTTTATGCGTATGTTGATTTGAAATTTTACATACAAATATAATCACTTGTAGATTTCACAAAATAAAAATCAAATCTATTTATGGGATATAGGTTTAGATTTAACATTTAACGAGATTAAAAATTCCATTTCAAGTGCCTCTCTACTTTTTAAACCTAATTTTAAAACAATATTTATTTTATAAATCAATGCAACTAAAAAATCCATACGTGTTGTTATCACTTAGCATGATCATTGTCATGAGGAAAGACCTATTAGCTACATAAGCTTAAAAGATGTTGAATTTAGGTTCCCATTGGTTGAAAAAATTATTCTCACTTTGATTTATTCTTTAAATAAATTCAAACATTTGTCGATGGGAAATGAATTTAATGTAATTTCTAATGTACCTATTTTATCTTATCTTTTGAAGCAACCAACCATTCATAGAAGATTAGAAAAATGAATATTAAAAATCTAATAATTTGATATTGAATTTGAAAATTTTAAAAATATCAACAAAAATGAGTTGGATAAACATTTATATGAAAATTAGACATCTCACATAAATTTCTTAGTTATATATGTTGATGATAATATTCATGATAAGCCTTTTTGCAAACTATTAAGGTTGCTGATTTTTCAAAATAAGAGTAGGACTTGAAATGCATGACTTGGATTATTTATTTTCACAAGATGACTAGTATCATGATCTAATTAATTATTTTTAGAATAAAGTATGTCTTAGTTATATCTATTGATGATAATATTCATGATAAGCCTTTTTCCAAAATATTAAGGTTGCTAATTTTTCAAAATAAGAATTGGACTTGAAATGCATGACTTGGATTATTTATTTTCACAAGATGACTAGTATAGTGACCTAATTAGTTATTTTTAGAATCAAGTATGTCTTGATACATTAGATAAGTGACAAAGATGAGTTTTTAGGTTCCATTCCTTAAATTTTATTTTGTTAGAAAATTTTATGTTCTATATAGATAAAGATGGTGTGATTCTGTGTATTTTAACCCATCAAAAAACTCAAAATATTTTTAGAGGTTATCATGAAGGAATTTGTGGTTGACACTTTACAAAGAAAAATTATGCTTACAAAATATTCTATGCATGATATTATTATCCTACATTGTTTCAATATTAATATAATTTACTAAGGTCATGTATGTCATGTCATGTTTTCACTGGTAGAGATAGATTACCAGCTATGCTTTTGAACCATGTCATACATTAGAAACTTTTCACTAAGTGGGGTATATATTTTATTTCATATATACATCCTCCATCTTTAAATAGTTGTAGGTACTGTTATCACCTAAATTTGAACCCTTGGAAAAATTTTCAAGACTTCCAAATTTGGGGTAACATGGAGACAATCCTAGGCTATGGATGGCCTAATGTTGGATTGAATCTCTAAGTTATGGGGATAGATCCAAGTGATGTATCACTTGATAAAATTTACTAATCTACCAACTTATTAGGAAAATGTATAGAGACCTACTCTAATGGAGTTGATGTACCAAAATAGTTTGACCACTACCAACTAGATGTATATGCACTTCACCATGAGACTAACTTGAAATAAACACTACTCCTAATCTACCTCTTTATTTCAAAACTTCATTCTAGAGGTACTGATAGATGTTTGGGCTAGGAGGAATAATCAAAAGGTCATGAAATGATACCAATGAATAGGAAACTCACTCAACCTTCATAATTCACTTAGACACTTTACAAGGTCCACAAAAAGGATTTAAAAATGAATATGAATACTACAAAAGGAAAACATGCCAAACAAGTTAAGATAATCACTTGACAAGATCAACTATTCATGTAAACACATTGAAACTAGTCAAAGGAGGAGGTAAAACTAGAATTTTCTCATTGATCAAAGGATTTCAAATGGGTAGGTATTTTCCATACCTAGGTGGAGGATACATGCATACCTTGTAAAGTTTGAATTTATAAAAAAAATGAGAGAGTAGAAGAGATAAGGGTGTTGTAGAGAGAATATTTCCAAGTGTCTCTCAAGAGAGTTATAAACAAGAATGAGTTATGAAATAGTCCCATCAGGTCTCTAAGACATGTGTTCTTTTAAGAATGCATTATCTCCCAAGTGACATAGGGGTCTTCATATGCACTTGTTCTTAAAAATTGCCCTTTGTCTTGGCTTGTGGGATGATAAATGGCCTCATTGACTATAAATTCATGTTGAGTCACCTTTTTACCCTATTATTGACACCTTGCATCAGTTTAGGAGTCTTCATAATTGATTCTACAATGATGATTACAACTCCTTAGGTATCCCAAAACTCAAATGGTCTTAATATTCCTCACCTTGTTTGAAAATGTTAATTCTTGATATCACACCTACCAATGAAATATTTATCCATGGATGGAATTTGTATGCAATTGAAATTGCATGATGCATAATGAATTAATATTGGATCAGATAAGATAGAGCATACCTACACTTCTAATTAGGTATACACTTGTTAAGTGAGATCATGACCAATATGGGGATCCACTAGACCCCACTTGTCACAACACATCATGTTAGGAAGGGTTTCAAAGCCTAAAATATCAAATAATCACACCACCCTAAAAGATTCCTGTGATTTGATATTCACTTCTGATAATGATCAAGAAAGTAAATTATTCTAATAATAAGAAACGTAAACTAATATAGTGTGCACCCAAGTTTGTGGCACAAAGTGAGAGGGGTTCGAACAAAAAAAATAAACAACTAAACTAAACATGTATAGGAGACATATACTCACATCAATGTATAAAAAATCCTAATATATGGAAGAGAAGAATACATACTACATTATCTATCTAATCTTACAATGAAGAAATAAAGTTAGGAATATTACCTTTGAAGATGAACCTACCAAGTCTCAATCTCTCCCTTAGCAAAGGTGCTTCACAAGAGATTATTGTGGCTTGTAAGGATAAACAAGATAAATTAGCTCTAGGCTACATGACCTACCTATGCATCCAAAAGACTTCTCCACAAGACAAGATAGCAGCTCTAAAGAAATTATTGAACCCTAAATATTTATTCCTCAAGTAGAATGGTCAATAAGTAGATGTTCATTTTCACTTCTTCATTTAATTTTTATGTTCTTCTAAATTTTGGTAAATGACCTTGTATATATATTAGTATCTTTCCTATAAATAATTTAAACATGTTGGCTATAATAGGTCAACTAGGTTGACCTAGTACATTTGCGAGATAACTAACTAGGTTTATGTTAGGTCAGCTGGGATGCTTACAATGTCCCCAAAATACACTAGGTCGACTAGGTCGACCTAGTTTGTTGATCAGGAAACCTAAAAATCTATATGGTTGACCTAGTTTACTAAATAGGAATAAGGGAGATAAAGCAAGGAAAAGAGGGATAACACATGGAAAATGATAAGAATGATTAGGAAAGAGATAAATAAGCCTAGGGTTTATGGTTTTAAGAAGCAAGAGTGTAGATGGCAAGTGGAAAAAAGAATAATAATATTATAAAGCCCTGATGGTCTACCCACCCCTTTCTTGGTGCACCCCTTAAGGCATGTACTCAAAGAGATTAAGACTCAACATGTTCCTAAAAGATACAACGTGTCAGTAATCAATAAAAGTTTGAAAATATTATGTGTATGCAAAATCTCTCAGTCATATCATACCTAAAATAACTCATTTGGAGGCCTCATACACTCTCAAATATTTCATCTTGTACCTTGGTGTCAATTCCTTGTAGCCCTGAAAACTTAGAAAACTTACAAGTAATATTTAAAAACTAAGGGTATCTTTTAGTACCTAGTATCTGCTTATATGTCCATGTCAAGTTTCGTGATCCAACTTTGAGTGTAAGTGTCTTTTTTATTATATTCTTTCTCTAATTAGGTCTCCATTAGTCCTCTAGGCCTAGAAATTGAGTTTGGCCCAAAATGACTCCCACACATGTGAAACTTAGGAAAAGTGTTTTATTAACTTTACCCATCCCCTTACCATGGTCCATGATGAATTTAAAGTTTTGAGACCTTGTACAGATGCTTAAGCATGCTTAAGAGACATTTGAAGTGGTTCACGAAGAATGTTTTTAGGTTTCAGTGCTTGGAAATGATTTTTTGAGCTATAAAACAACTTATTACAAATTAATCTACTAAGGATAGGTCTCTTGAAATAATTTTTATCCCTACATATAGCCCATTTAGCTTGGAAAATAATGCATTCCTCCCTTTTTGTCTAGCTTGATGACTTGGTTGGTTCATATACCTTCGTATGATACATGAATAGCTATGTGGATGATTTTAATACCTTTTTCAAGTCTTTATATATCTATGTACCTGATTCGGAAGACACTTCTTACTATGTAGCCTCATAAACACACCTACAACCATGTGTTAAAGTTAATTTTGTATAGTTCTACCTTTGGACATGCCAAATAGTATCATTTTTAGGTGCATAGGAGATTTAGTAATGTCACAAAGTTATTTTAAATGTTTAATCAATCAATTTTAATTCATTTTAAAGTATTTGTCTCCCATCAAGTCGTTAAGAGTTTTCTAGGCAGCCTGTGAGTGTCTTAGATTATTATGGATTGTTCATAGAGCCCAAAATATATATAAAGATCCAAATGCCATGAATAATGAGTGAATATTGGTTCCATATCATTCCTAATATCTTGATCCACCATGAATCCCATTATGAAAGATATGAGCATCTTAAACTACAACTTGAGTAGGTAGACTATGTATATGAAATCTAAAAGTAGGTTCTAGGCATGGCAAATAGCCTTAAAGTTTTGTTTTGATTTAAAAATACATGAAATATGTATATAAAATTCATATTTAACCTTTACAATGGTTTCCCTTTTCATTCATCTCCATAGGCCTATCATAACCATTATCAACTCAAGCTAGGGGTTATGAGTTTAACTATGCAAGAGACCCTAGCTGACTATGTTATATATTTTCCTCTCTGTTAAATGACTTAAAACCCTCATAGAATGTTTTTTTTAAGTCCCTATCACCTTCTCAGATTCTTCGTATTCTCATCTTACCCTCATAGACCATCCTCTATATAATCTAATACATACAAGACTTTGTGTGTGTGAATTTAGGCCTATTAGACCTACATAGACTTATCAAAGTTTAGTCTCATTTATTAAATCTAAGAGTCACATATATTCATATAAATCCAATAGAAACATATTACATGAATTTATTTCTTTGAAAGACCTTTATCTCTCTCAAACCAAGCAAATATCTCTTATGAAGGCAAACATACCTATTAGTAATAATTTGATTGTGTGTATGCAGGTTTCAAGGTAGGTTTAACCTAATCACTCTCTTTTTATGTTACTTTTTATATTTATGTTTGATTCTAATGATTCATTTCACTTTTAATTTCTCCTAAACCTCAACTTCACTATTTACATTGTATTTTCCATCTCCAAGCTTGAAATTAGCTTGATTTGCTTAAGCCAACTTGAAGGTGTTCATTAGGGTTCTTTATTGTATTTTGAGTCTAAGATCTCTAAGTAAATCACTAAGAAAAATAATGAATTTTTATAAAGTCTTGTGAAATTTATTAACTTATTTTGACTCTATGCAATCTTTTTAATCATCTTGCATCTTCAAATTGACCATACATGTATACTCTCATTACTCTGTGTGTAGGTCTATTTGAGTCCCTTGCTTTCTCAATGCATTAGTCATATAATGATAACATTATGTGAGTTTTAATATATTTAAATATATCTTCCTTTCTCATTATAGGCCTCAAACTGCTCAAGTCTTGTTAATTCTAACTATAGGTATGTTTAGGGTGTTTTGACATTAGGCTTGGAGTCTACATATTTTTCACTAATATTAAACTCTTCAAATTGTTGAAACACTACATATATTATCCATTAGGCCTTTAATATCCATCTCTTTATACATATTTCAAATCATATCTTTTGAAATGCATACCTACATGTCTCCAGACCTGCAATTATGCATTCTTATGCCTTAGGCCTTCTATAATTATTGATTTGATCTCTTAAAACTTGAATGTGTTATTTAATTTCATAATTAAATTTATTCATGAGTTTAGGAACCTCATATATCTTTTAAAATGTAAGATCACATCTTATAAACTCACTTTATGTAGCCAAGTTATACACACATTCTTTAAAGTGAGAAAACACAACATATTGCTTGGAGAGGATGGTATTTGAGTGAAGAAATGGAGAATCATTGACAGAGACATAAATTAATTAAAAAGAGTAAAAATTTGTCTATATAACCTCATTCCATTCCTTCAAACATTGAAAACCCTGGAACAAACAAAATACCATGACAATCAACTTTTCAAACTATGTACAATGGAGATTTTTTGCCAAATTAAGGGAACACATGCCAAGTGTGGCTTGGAGAGGCACATGAAATTTATGAATAGACCCTACACATTTATTTAAATTATTTTATGTATTAAAATTAGTTTAAATTATCATTCCAAGGGGAAAAATGAGCATGTGGGGTTTGTAGGTAGCTTTAGACCACCCTAGAGTCTTAGAGATTGTTCATAAAGGAGAGGAAATGCATCTACAAAAAAATCCCATAAATGGAAAGGTGTTTAGGAACCCTACATTTCCCATTATATTAGCTTCCAATTATCTCTTTTCTGGCCCTACCATCCACATGAAATTTTCTTTTATGAGATTGCAAAGAGAGTGATGAAGGTTTTGAAGCAATATATTCATTTTTAGGACCTAAAACTTTATTCCAAGAATTTCTTTGATTTTATAAGATAAAGAGATGCCTCTATAATGTCTTCACATGGAAGTTAGTCTCCCAAGTCCATACAAGTGTATAAAACTTCCTATTTGGAGTGATTTCCTATAAAATTAAAGTGATCTAACATATCTAATATATATGGTAGTTATAAAACTCCTTCACAATCTTGGATAAATATATTTATATGGATAATTCTTCTTATAATATTTTACATACATTGGAGTTAGCTATAAACATATTTTCCTTCATAAAACTTTACCTTAAAGTTCACAAATAAACCTTAAACTTTTCAAACACATGTAAAATGTTTATAAAAGGTGATGAAGTGTAAATATGCCTTAAATAGAAACATAAGGTCATATAACACCTTTTAACGAAACCTCATTACACCATGACATGAATATACCAATATATGACATTACCTTAATTATTTCAAATTGACCTTAACTTATGATAATAAGGTTTTAGAAAGACCTTTTGAAGACCATAAACCATGAAAAAGACTAAGAACAAAGATATTAAGACATAAAAACTCAAGTTTCAACATATATGGGTTGACTTTTTTGACTTGGGATTAAAAAATGGTCAACAAATTGGTGACTGATAGGAGTAGTGTGCCTACAATGATTACTAGACTAGTAGCCTTGTCATTTCATTGGGAAATGGAGTCAATTTCACTCAAACTCAGACCTAATTAGACCTTAACCAAGATAAATTAACTGAATTGACCTCTAAACACACATAAAACAAGGACATCACATAAATAAAAGGGAACAAGACACACACATGTGTTAACAAGCACTTAGGGAACATAAGATACAACAAAACAACTAATATATACAACTAAGCTGAACATATCTTCTTCCTCCTAGATTAAAAGGGAAGCTTAAGATATATTTTAATCCATGAGGTGGTAAATAACATTAAAAAATCTTATTTTTAAATCATGATCTTATTATCTTCATCATCTTCTTACTTACCAATCTTCATGGCATGCTTTCAAATGGAGTAATAGTAATAAACCAGTCACCTAAGATAGGATATTCCTCTTATACTTCAAGACTAACTCCATATTACTTATCAATTACAACCTCATCTAATGATACTCCTAGGAATTGTTTTTGGGTCTCTATGGTATCTTGAGTGACCTCATGTTGTTTATCAACTATTGCAAGCTCATCAAGCTCTTTAAGGATATTTACATACTCAATCCAAGTTGCATCATGGCCTTATATATGTGTGTCTTGATAAAACTCCTCATAAACATGCTCAATAGGAAATGTATCTTTTCAAATATATTCAATCTCTTTAAAAGATTCAACGTACTACTACCAATCACCTTTTATATCCTTATTTTGGTCAACTTGAATGAGACCAACTTGAATAACATTTTCAACTTTCTCCTTAAGAGATATAGGATTGTCAAGAGTCTCAAATCTCTCAATGTAGTCATGATTTAATTTGGAGTCAATTTATTCAAGTTAAACCTCTTTCTCATTTGGAATCATTTCAAATTCATTCAAAATATCAGCTTGTTGGCTTAGAGAACCTTCAACATCAAGACTAGATGCAACCTCAACAAGATTAGATGTAAATAGATATCCTTCTTGATACATATTATCAATATTATCTTCTAAAAGTTTATTTTTGAAAATTGAATGCCTCTTTATTCCCCAAGAGGAGTATCTGAATATTTATTCCTTATACACACTTATATTGCCTTCATCATTTTAAACTATAGTTTTATCTTCTTCATTTGCCTCCCATAAAACACATACTTACTCAATAAGGGAGATGGTGGGAGGGCAAGAGATATGCTCATGATTTGGCTAAGGAATTGAGGGAGCTTTCTTGTAACTTGAGGTTTTGGGAATGGAAGATTTTTGTAAGAATGATTGAAGATAAATCAAGTTAAGTTGGTCTATGAGTGCCTCATTTTCCTCATCAACCAATTCATTATTTTCATAGCCTTCTTGAGTCTCTTTAACAACTACAACTTGATTTTAAAACTTTTCAACTAGGACCTCTTTCTTGTCTTGAAATCCTTCTTGGATAGACTTCTAAGATGGAAAAAATTGAGGTTTTTGAGGAAGGGGGAATGGAGATTGAAAAAACAAAAGATATTCTTTGGCTCAAATTCCAAGTCTAGGTTTGATTCAAGCTCTATGACATTCAATTTTGAGCCTTTAATTTTCTTGTCTATACTCTCTTGGAATAAATATTCTAGAGGATGGTAAATGAACTCATGAGGATATGGAACATAAAGGGATGATAAAGAATATAAGAGGGATCTTGACATACTGATCAAACTCACTTTTTTATCTTTACAAAATATCCATCTTCTCTAATACCAATGTATACAACTCATTTCTCATGATACAGCTTGAAATAACACAATAAATTATTCATATTGGGAAGTTGAACAAACCCTTATTGCACATGATAGTATCTTGTTCTCCATATCATACATTTCATCTTTAAAATAAGGTTTCATGTATGCATTATAATTGACATATAGAGGAGGTGTAAGCTGATCATAATATTGATATGGCTCACAAGGAGGATAAAAATGATGCTCTTGGTAGTAAGGAGGGTAACATGATTGATAAGGCTATTGAGGTATATAGTTGGGATCATATGAGGGTTATTTATAAGACTGATAAAGGTCATTACACTATTGGTAAGGATTAGTATATGACTAACAAGGCTCATTATAGGACTAATAGGGAGTACCATAAGCTTGAGATTCTTCATCAACATGAATGAAATTAAGATATACTTAAAAATCATCCATAAGAACCTCATAAAGATAATGAATTGAAGATACAACTTACTTTGAACAAGTGTCTAGGATGCTAGAACCAAGTGATTGAGTTTGGATTTACCATTGATGTTTTGAATGCCTCTACATTCTAACATGTAGAAAGACAACACAAAAAATACTCCAACCAATTTATACCTTAGTCCCACTAGGCTTGCCAAAACTATTATCACATAAATTTGCACCCTTAGAATATTTTTCAAGTCTTCCAAATTTGGGGTGATATGGAGACAATCTTAAGTTATGGGTGGCCTAATGTTGGATTAAATCTTTAGGTTATGGGGATAGCTCCACATGATGTAGCAATTAGGTAGATTCACTAATCTACCAACTTATTAGGAAAAGGGATAGAAACCTAATCTAATGGAGGTGATACACAAAAATAGTTTGAATACTACCAACCAATAGTATATAAACTTCAATCATGATACTAACCTAAAACAAACACTACTCTTAATCTACCTCTCTACATAAGAACTTCATTCTAGAGGTAGTGAAAGATGTTTGGGATAGGAGGACTAATCAAGAAGTCATAAAATAACACTAATTAATAGACAAATAACTCAACCTTCACACTTCACCTAGACACTTTACAACACCTACAAAAATATTTTAAACTAAATGTGAATGCTAGAAAAGGATAACATGCCAAGGAAGCTAAGCTAATAATTTGACAAGATCAACTAATAATGCACACAAATTGAAATAAATTAAATGAAGAGGTAAAAAATAATATTATCATTGATCAAAGGATTGAAAATGGGTAGGGCTTCTCCATACCTAGGTGGAGGATACATACATAACCTATCAAGACTTAATTTATAGAGAAATGAGAGAGTAGAAGAGAGAGAAGGGTGTAAGAGAGAGAATATTTCCAAGTGTCTCTCAAGAGATTTATAAACAAGAATGATTTATTAAATAGTACCATCAGATATCCAAGGAATGTGTTCTTATTTTGAAGGTGCTTTATCTCCTAAGTGGCCTATGATTCTTCATCTTGCTTGACATCTTGTACTTATTCTTCAAAATTACCCTTTGTCTTGGCTTATGGGATGACAAGTGGCCTCATTGAACATGTTGAATAAACTTATGTCCATATTATTGACACCTTTAATCAGTTTAGGAGTCTTTATAACTGATGCTACAATGATGATTACAATTCCTTAGGTATCATGAATCTCAAATAATTTTCTATGCCTTACCTTGTTTGTAAGTGTCAATTCTTGATTTAACTCTTACCAATGAAATATTTATCCATGTATGGAATCTATAAGTAATATTATACCTAAAACAACTCATTTAGAGGTCTCAAACTCTCTCCAAAACATCATCTTGCACCTTAAGCTCTCATTTGGCCTCAATTCCTTGTAGCCCTGAAAAACATGCAAACCTACTTGTGTAGAAGAATGTAAGGATGATAATGGGAAATAAAGGCATTTTTGAGTGCCCAATATCCCCTTATATATCCATGCCATGTTTATTGACCCAAATCTGAGTGGAATTGTCCTTTTTGTTTTGTTCTCTCTCTAATTAGGTTTCCATTCCCAAAAACTGAGTTTTGACCCAAACTAACTCCCACACATGTGAAACTTAGGATAAGTGTTTGATTCAATCTACCCATCCACTTACCATGCTCTATTCCAAATTTTAATTTTTGATACCTTTTAATGATGGGTAAATCATGAAATGGTCAAAACCCTAGTCTAGGTGCTTGAGCATGCTTAAGAGAAATTTAAGTGGTTTACCAAGAAATTTTTAGGTTATAGTTATTATAAATGATATTTTGGGGTATAAAAAACATTATTAAAACTCAATATTATGAGGAGAGGTCTCTTGAAGTACTTTATAGGCCTTTTGGCTTACAAAATAGTGTATTCCTCTCTTTTTAGCCAACTTGATGACTTGGTTTATTTATACACCTCTATATTATAATTTAATAGTCATGTGGATGATTTTAATAGATTTTTAAAATATTGATAGATCTTTGTACCTGATTTAGAAGTCATTCCTTCTTTTGTACCCTCACAAACACACCTATAGATGTGTATTAAAGTCAATTTCATACAGTTTTGCCCTTACATGTTCCAACTAATACCATTTTAGGGTGATTAGGATATTTATTAATGTCACCAAGGTAATTATAATGTTTAATCAATCTTTTTTAAGTCATTATGAAATATTTCTCTCCCATTGGGTCATTAAGAGCTTTATAGGCAACTTGTGAATGCCTTAGGGTCTTAAGGACTATTCATAAAGCACAAGATATAGATGAACATAAAAATGTCATGAATAATGATTTAATATGGATTTATTATAATTAATAATATATCTATCAACCATTAATTTCCTCATGAAATAAATGAGAATCTCAAACTACAAATCAAGTTGGTAGACTATGATTTAATATGGATTTATTATAATTAATAATATATCTATCAACCATTAATTTCCTTATGAAATATATGAGCATCTCAAACTACAAATCGAGTTGGTAGACTATGTGTATGAAAGCTAGAAGTAGGTTTTAGGCATGGTGAGTAGTCTTTAAGTTTGGTTTTGATTTCAATACACCTGAAGGATGTATTAAACATTAATATTTAAAATTTAAAATGTTTTCACTTATCATTCATCTCCATAGGCCTGCCATAACCATCCCCAACTCAAGCTAAGGTTTATGAGTCTAACTATGTAAGAGACACTAGCTAACTATGTTAGATCTTTTCCTCTATATTGAAGGAGTTAAAACCCCTATTTAATGATTTTTTTGAGTCAATATCACCTTATAAAATTATTAATATTCTAATCTTACCTTAATATACCATCTTGTTAGAATCTAACACATATAGGCCTATGTGTGTGAATTGAGGCCTATTAAGCCTACACAGACTTATCAAAGTTTAGTCTCATTTATTGAATATAAGAGTCACATATAGTAAAAAAAACACAATAGAAACATATTAATATGACTTTATTCCTATAATATACCTTTATCTCTCTCAAACCAAGAAAACATCTCTCATGAAGGCAAACAAACCTTGTGAGTGCCAATTTGACTATGTGTATGCAGGGTTCAAGGTAGGTTTATCCTAATCACTCTCTCTTGATCTTATTTTTTAGATTTGTATTTGATTTTGATGATTAATTTATCTTTAATTTTCTACTAAACAACAAATTCACTATTTAAATTATATTTTCCATGTCCAAACTTGAAATTAGTTTGATTTACTTAAGCAAACAAGTAGGTGCTCATTGGGGTTCTTGGTTATAATTTGAGTCTAGGATCTCTAAACCAATCACCGAGTAAAAGAATGAATTTTGTTATAGTTTTTTAAACGTTATTAACTTATTTTCACCCTCTTCAATATTTTCAATGATCTTGCATCATCAAATTGACCATACATGTATACTCTCATTGCTTTGCATGTAGGTCTATTTAAGTCCCTTGTTTTATCAATGCATTAGTCCTCCACTAAAAACATTGTGGGAGTTTGACTATAGTTTAATATGTATTCCTTGTTCACTATGTCTCATATGTACATTTTCACACCTCCTTCTTCATGCTGACTCATGGCCTCAAATTTCTTAAGTCTTGCTAATTTTGATTTTAGGTATGTTTAGGGTGTTTTGACATTGGGATTAGAGCCTACACATTATTCACTAACCTTGAACTCTTTAAAGTGTTGAAACACTACATATATATTATAATTTAGGCCTTCAATATATAGATATTGATACATATTTTAAATCATATTTTTTGAAGTGAAGACCTACAAGTCTATAGACCTACATTCTTATGCCTTAGGCCTTCTATGATGATTGATTTGATCTCTTCAAAACCTAAAAGTGTTATTTCATTGTATAATTACATTTATTCATTAGTTAATTAACATTATACATATTTTATAATTAAAAATCATACCTTCTAAAATCACTTTGTGTAGGCAACATACACACACTCTTCAAAGTGAGAAAACACTACATATTGTTTGGAGAGGAAGGTGTTGGACTAAAGAAATGGATAATCATTAATGGATTTATAAATTCATATAAAAGAGTAAAAAAATGTATATATACCCTAATTCCATTCCTTTAAACATTTAAAACCTTGTAACAAACAAAATACCATGATAATGAATTTTACAAACTATATACAATAGAGATTTATTTCCAAATTACAGCCACACATGCCAAGTGTAGCTTGGAGAGGCACATGATATTTTTTCATAGACCCTATATATCTCCTTTAATTTCTCTTATGAATTTAAATTTATTTAAACTATAATTCCAAAGATAAAAAGGATCTTATTGTGTTTGTAGGCCACTTTAGACCACCCTGGGGTCTTAGTGATTGTTCATAAAGGAAAGGGGATGGATCTACAAACCAATTCCAAAATATTTAATATTATTAGGACTGCTAACATTTACCAAGATCTCATCTTCCAGAGTTATTTCTCTTGGCCTTACCATGCACATGAAATTTGCTTTTATGATCTTATGAAGAGAATGATGGAGGTTATGAAGCAACTTTGACATTTTAGGGACCTAAAACTTCATTCCAAGCAAGGATTTAACTCTTAGGTACTGAAGAGACACATTTTCAACATCTTCACCTAGAAGTGAGTCTTTGAAGCTTGTACAAGTGCATAAAACTTCCTCTTTGGAGTGATTTCCTACAAAATTGAAGTGATCTAACATATCTTATGTACATGGTAGTTATACAACTCCTTCAAAATCTTGAAAAAATCTATTTTTATGGATCATTACTCTTGGAATATTTGTCATACATTGGATTTATCCAAAATCTCTTTTTTCATAAAACTTTACCTTAAAGTTTATAAATAAACCTTACACTTTCCAAACACATGAAATGTTTATAAAAGGTGATGAAAGGTAAAGATGAATTAAAGAGCAACCAAAGGACCTATGACACCTTTTGACCAATCCTCATTACATCGTGACACAACTAGACTATTACAGGACCAATATAAGACATTACATTAATTTTATCAAATTAACATTAACTTATGCTATGAAGGTTTTAGAAATACCTTTTAAAGACCACAAGGCATGAAAATGACTAATAACAAATATTTTAAGACATGAAAACTCAATTTTAAACCTATAGGGGTTGATCATGTTAACTTGGGGTCAAAATGGTTGATAGGTACATTTTAACTACTACTGATTATTTTACTAAATGGCATAAAACTATAGCAATAAGAAGATTTGTTAGTTTTATTGATGAGATATGGTTGATTTGGTAAAGTGACTTAGTTGATACAAACACCATCTAGGTTCAAATATCAATATGGTATTGGAGGCTAGTTGTGGCCAATTGTTAGTATTCTAGGGATGGTTGTGGTCATTGATGGTATCCTCAAGCTAGTTATGATCATTCATTGTTATTCTTGAGTTGGTTGTGGCTATTGTTGGTAATTTTGGTACTTTTGATAGATGGTCACTTGGGTATCTAGGCCTCTAGTTGTGTCTTATACCATTTGGATCTCTAGTCAAAACTGTATAGGATAAGGATCCCACTAAAAAATAGTAACTATAAAAAAAGAAGCTTTGTTGCTTCTAAAGTAATTTAATTTTTTGAAAGTCAAATGTTTTTTAGATTTGGTGTTCTTTAATAAATAATATTTAATAATGGTCCTCATCTTATTTTTAATGAATATTTTGAATTTTTAAGACATTCTTCGATCATTTATATTCATGATTCAAAGTATTATCCTTAATAGAATGGATCGATCGTATCCACACATAAAATTTAATTTTCAATTATAAAAAATCTAGGCTATAAAACTAAAATAATTTGGCATATCCATATTTTCTTAGATTTATGGGTTTGCATAATGATGGTGAATGCTACAATAAGATATTCTACATTTATTTTATATTATGGTATATAAACTAATTTACCTATTGAGTTGTAGGTTACTTCAGCTAGGACTTCTTTTTAATATCTAACAAAAGATACTTCTTAATGATCTCTTAGCCCTTGATGAATCTAAGGTAGTTGATTTGAAAAAAATAGAAAGAGATAAAGAGAAAAATAATGTTTTATTTTATAAAAAAAAATTAAAAAATATACCTTTAAAGTAGGTTAGTGTTGTATTGGGATAAATACTATAAAAAACTAGGAAACATCATAAATTTGATTCACTTTCGCTTAGTCCATACAAAATACCTCTTTTTCTTGGTAAGAATGCATTTCATGTACATGATATTGATGGAAATTAATTGCTTTATTCATTTAATGGTCATCATTAGAATTTTTTTTTCAATTAGCTACCTTTTATTCTTTGTTATTTTTATTTTGTTTCTTTTACTTTTTTGTTTTACTCTCTTTTGTTTTTCTTTTCTTACTTTTCTTTTTTTGCTTTATTATGTGTTTGGATAAATTTTTATAATTTACAAGATATTCATCATTATGAAGGAGAAGAAATAAATTTCTACTATATTATTGTAATTATTTTTTATCAAATATTTGAATACTTTGTTAAAATTTATGAAAAATATTCTAAAAGGAAACAAGTAAGGAATATTATGTTTTTACAAACATTGCTTGATTTCAGAATTAATACTCTAGGCTAGTTATTTGGATTTAATTCAACCAAAACATCTAGGTTTTAATATTTCCTATTCTATGTACCACACTATCTCAATAACCATCCCTTAATTATAAAATATTTGAATTGGTTTGTGCCTGGACATTAAGGAAATGATTGGTTTGTATGATTTAATATGATATAATTTTGTGTTGATTGATTTGAAAAAAATTAATATCATCAAGGTAGTAAAATATTAAATAGTTTTGATTAAATTATAGCAAAATAACATTTTGTTTTAATATTCAGATATTATGATCACAATTTTTGTAACAATCAAATAATTTTGAATATTCAAGGCATGTAAAATCATAAATTAGTTATGTTTGATTTATAAAATATTTAAATAATATTTTTCACTAATTTATTCATTCATATCTTATATTTCATGTCTTGATAATGTACTTGCATTTTATGACTCAAATCTTGCATATTTGAGGTGGTCAAAAATGTTTCTAGCTTGCACCTGAATGTCACATTGTGACATTAAAGTTTGCATGTTTTATATGCATTTGGTGTTATTTACAAAGGGGACTTTGAATTTTGCTTATTCATTTTCTATATTTTATGTATAAAATTGATGTCCTATCTCTGATTTAAACAGCATATAAAAGGTTTCATTAGAATTGATTATTTGAATATTGTTTGGAGTTTTGGATATTCTCAAGGCATATTATATATAAAACATTTGAATTTAAATATAGGACATGTTGATGGATTTGATTGCATATATGTAAATATTTGTATTCAATATCTATTCGTTCCTAGGTTTAGTTGTTAGTGGATAAAATGTAGGTGGAGGTTTCACAGTTGTAAATTTATGTTATTAATTTATTTGGTGGTCATCTGAAAGTACATGGTTTAGTTTTTTGTTTAAAGGGTTTCATTATCCCACTAATTAGGGGGCACATTAGACATAAATACATTAATTTATCACCTTGGAAATGAGTTCACCATAAATTGTTAGTTATTATCATTTTCTCCTCATTCAACCAACCTCTTCATAGAAGGCACACTCTAAAAAAATTGGGTTTCAAAGATAAAACAAGGTGATTTGGATTTAGAACTTTATAATTAAGGGAATACAGTCTATGGATTGTATATAAGCATCTTGTTGTGTTTGTTTTGATGAAATAAATTGCATTGTCAGTGATAAAATCAAAGCCATTGCTCCACGTTCATTCTTTCTAATGCACATTTTTTTATCTTGACATGTATAAGATTTGTTAGATGAAATTTTGGTTGAATTGGTTGAATAATAAATCTTAAAATATTGTGTCACTATGATAGGATATAGTATTGTTTTAATAATTCTATTGCATGCAAAAGTCATCTTACTAGTTTATGAAAGAATGGAAGCCTTTATTTAAACTTGTATATCCAAGTGATTTTTCTTGCAAAAAAATTTGAAAGTATTAGGACTTTAATGTGTGAAATAATAAATTACATTGTACCATTTAATGTTTTATTCCTCACTCACCATGGTTTTACTTGAATTTTTATGAAGTCACGAGTATAGACTATTATTATTTACATAGTTTTAAATGCAAACATGATTTTGATAAAGATCTACAGTCATATAAATATTTAGATTTTTACACAAATCCAAGTTTATATTAAAATGGAACTTATAAATTCACTCAAGGTTTTGTTATTTTCATTTCTACATTCATTTATTTTTTGTATGAGATGTCTCTTTGTCTAGCCATTATGCTATCTTTTATAGCATGAAGTTAATCGGTCTCTATTTATTGTATAATGGTGAATGGTAAATGGTTTCTATAAATGGATACATAAATGTTTGATATTTTTTAAAGCTTGTTTATGATTGAAAATAATAATATGGGTTTATGTTTTATTCTTTCCTATAACATTCTCTTTCTGAAATTCTTTTGTGTAATTTAAAAGTGTTGTTTTTGGTTACCCAGATAGGGAAGGTAAATAGATTTTTGCTTCCGTAAAAACTCTAAATGAAAAAAAAAATGATGTTTTGAAACATTTGGCATAATTGATTATTTTTCATATAGTATATGATTATACAAGGTATTTTTTGATAGGGTGGTAATTTTGTGCATTTTGTATTGTTTGAGTCTACATATAATGCATGCCAATTATTATCATAATGAACATTTAAAGGTTTTTATGTGAATTATTGATTGGAAATTATGTAGATATTAAGGTTTTAATAATTATATAATAAGTGATGAATGTGTTTTTGACTATGAGAAATTTTCTTAGAGAACTTTTCTATCTATATCTATAATAATGCATGTTGCATATGAAATGCATTTTTAATCATTTGTCTTCATATGTTTTAAGTGAGAAGTTGATTATTCAATATATTTCATATTTTAAAATGCATAATATGATTGTATATGTGTTTAAAACTTGTTATAAATTTAAGGGTTGGGGTAAATAAGCTAATCAAGAGTGATATATCATATTCCTAAAAACATGTCAACGAAGTAATTCAATTTACGATATTTAATTGAAGTTTTGAATTAAGAAAATACTAAATATATAAATTACAATGCTAAATAATATTTTGATTGTAAAATCATAAATAAGAAACAATACTTAGCTTATTTAATGATGTAAAACATATCTAATATGTATAGGTGAAGAAATAGGTTATCTGATGTTCTAGAAATGGTCATCAAATTTTGGAAATATTCTTTATGGTTACCTGGAAACTTGTGTCACCATATGGACACTTTCATCAATGCTACTATCTAAATCCCAATAAAACTTTCATATATTGAATATTCATCATATCAATATGTGATTACATAGTTATTTATGGGTTTTATGTCACCTTTCATTTTATGTCTTTGGAGCTCATGCATAGCCTATCATTGATTATTTGTAACTCAAACCTTAGCTTTCCACCTTAGGTAAGGTTACCTTGAAAATAATGGTTTAGTGGGCTCACAATGTTGATCTAACTCAAAACACCCCTTTGTCAATGATAATTTCCTACATATTCAATACTCAAATAATTACTTAGACTTATGTAGTTCTCCCTTATGTATTGGAATGTTTGTACATAAGGGTAAAATAGACTATATGACAATGCATGTAGTGATCTACCTTGTAACTTGATAAATATGGCTCATGGTTTGTCTTTTGAGTGATTCACATTTTTAGTATGATTGATAATATGCATGATATATAATAAGATGAGTATAGATGAATATATTAGTATTGAAATTGATTGATTGAGTTTGAAGCTATGATTGCTTCATAATTACTAAATGTTTGTTAGATGAATAATGAGTAGGATTTTACTTGTATTTATACTAGATCTTATGAATATCACAAGAATCTTAATAAAAATTTTAGGCTCATCCATACACTTTGAATGATTTAGAAAGTAATTTTTTTGAGGTTTTATAACTAATTATAAAGTAAATATATCATATTTTATGTTTTTTTTGGTTATAAGTATTCTATATAATTAGAGAAATCAAGATTAGACTAAAAATTAAGTAATTAGACCCAGTGAGGTGGAAAGTACAATCCATTTGGATACAAGGAAGTTTAAAATGAAGGGGATATCTATGAAATATATTTTTCAAGTTTAAAATACTAGTGTAACATATAAATCCATATTTAGGCATCTACATTCCCCCCTTTAATATAATAATGTATAAAGATTAAATTACTAGGTTAAAGGAAAAAAAAAAAGTGTACCATGGTGTGTACAACACATTGTGTCTTTACCTGATCCCCCTTGAATTATGTGTATGTGAATGAATTTCAACCAAGATCATGTTATATGTGTAATTTTTAAAAATAATTTTAAATTAAATAAATTGAAAATACTTGAAATAAAGAGATCAAGGAAGGACTAAACCTGTGTTTAGATGAAAACATGTTTTACTTTAGTAGATTGTTTTGGTAAACATGCTTCCTAATTGAAGCATTAAAGATAGGTTCACAATAAAATCTTAGAGATGTGAAGAGGGAATATCTAAGGTGATCATTCCCCAAATTTCATATAAGGATGAATTATGAAAAGTATATCTAGAGTGGATGATCACAGTCACACAACTCAAGAGTAACAAATATATATACTTTAGCCAATCTCACTTGAGTTAAATGGTGTAAACATATCAACTCAAAATAATAGAATCATAGTTCCAATTCCATAAAGGGTAATAAAATATTGATCAAACCAATAAAAATAAGCCAACTACTATAATAGATGAAATCCCAAACTTTGCATTTTGGTAAGGTAGGTTCATAAATGTACATATAATATTGAAAGTGTACCTATAATTTGGTGCATGTACACATAAAATATGTATCAAGATGAAGTATCTATCAAAATTTAATGTCTACACTATAAAATGTATATAATATGTATCAAAAATCTAAAAACATTATCTCCAATTTGTGCCTAATGCATACAATTATGTCCTAAATGTATATATGAATCATGTAAACTATGTAAACTAAATCAAATTTTATTCATTATGTCAAATATATGCATGTGAAGTCATGTATTCTATGACATTCCCTGCCCCCCTACCCCCCTCTACCCCCTAGCCCCCCTCCCCCCGCACTTCCACACTCTCTAAAGGTGAAGGGATTACAAAAGTGATAATCATATTATCTTAAAAGGATAAGACAAATATGTTGTATCTATATGAATCATATAGTATTATCATGTTAAATTAGATTTATCAATGAACCTTGTGATATGCATACATAGCAAGCCCTAAGATAAATGATAAGAATCATGGCAACATATATAAGATAACAAACTCAAAAAATAATTAATCACACATGCAAGAGACTCAAATGTCATATAAAGAGGGGTATAAGGAGACAACCAATAAGATTCATGTTAAAATGTCTCAAACTAAAGTGGAATGCATGGACAAATGTATATACACAAATAAACAATCAATACTTAGGGTACTACAACCAGAAAGCAAAGGAGCTTGTTAAAATGTTTGACAAGTAGGGCAAAAAAGTAAACAGGAAGTAAACTCAAGTAAGTTAATTTAAATAAGTGAAGTAATGAGATATACATAACTAGCATAAACATGTCATATTATTCCCTACGTACATGTGTTAGAAAAAATGTTATGTAGAATATCATATCAAAAACACTATGTGACATATCAACATAAGTATTGGCATTTTAAAGATACATAAACTTTTTAAGATAATGGTAAATGATAAGAAAATAGTAGATCCTATGTCAATTTTGATCATATAGAGGAAACATGCCTCAAACATATTGTATCACACTAGAAGAGGAAGGGTCAAACATTTTCATGTTTGAGATATCATGGGTTTAATGTATACATGTATCACACTCAAGTACTCATGAAACATATGTGTGTATAAAAATCATATGTTATCTACTAACTTAAAAGTATAAAATGTATCCAAAATCTAGTAAACATGTGAAATGCTTAATATTTTTAGTATTGTATAATTTATTTGATTCTTTTTGTATTTTGTTTAATATTATATTTTTAGGTTGCTCTGATCTATGTTATCTTGGACTGTGATGAAAATGGCAGAAAGAGAGAAGGAAGGCGCATGGGGGAAGGAGGGCACGAAGGGGGAGAGCGTAGATCATAGCTACAGGGCGGTGTTGGGAGTGCAACAGTCAGCCCAGGGAGTGCAACAGTCGGCCTAGAGCCTGAGGAGTGTTGGAATGGTTTTCCCCCCACTGTTTCCAAGTTCAAGTGATGCTAAAGAGCCAACTGGCATGAGATTTCCCAAGGTCAATGGATGCCTGTAAAGATGCAAGGAGAGGCCCAAAATGGTCATACCTATGGACATGATTGCTAAGGATATCAAATATTATACAAATCATTCTCTGTATTGCAAGTTTTTAGGGCTCAGGACTTCGTTCCAATTCTTGGAAGCATGGGCTCAGAGGACATGGGCTCCAGAAGGAGAAATGGATATCACAATGTTAGCCAATAGTTATTTTATGGTCACTTTTACCTGCTTGACTGACTATAGTAGAGTCTTTGCTAGAGGTCCATACTTTCAAAATCAGGTGGGGCTGTTTATCAAGCTGTGGCATGCTGGTTTTATACCTTCAGAGGAATTGCCAAACTGTGTTCTAGTGTGGGTGCAGCTGCCCCGCTTTCTAGTGGAATGGTATCATGAAGATACCCTGTAATTGCTTGCATCCCTCCTGGGAAAGCCAGTCGGTTCATCAATGTCAATCCTTGGGAAAAAGGTAATGACTTATGCCCACATTTATGTTGAAATTTATCTTAGTAAGCCAATACTTGATGCTGTTGAAATGAGTGTGGAACCCTTTTCCTGGGTATAATAATTGGATTATGAAACTCTTCCCTTTTACTATCATCTTTGACATGCTTATGATCACTTACAATGATGGTGTCCTAAATCTAAAACCTTTGAATCTCAGCCTGCTCAACCTATTCATAATCTACCTAGAACTGACAAAAGGAATGGCTCGATTCCAGGTGAGGTGCCAGAAACTAATGGTTTTATCCTGGCTAAAGGGAGATATAGAAGCAGGGGTCACAAATGGTCTTTGAAGGAAAGATAGGTAGATGACTTGATTAACAAATTTGATATTCTAGATGACCTTAACCAACAAGAGGTGAACCCAGGGTTGATGATTTTGGATCAGTAGATTGAGAGCCCAGCCCAGGAGAATAATGTTTCAATTGATTTAACTGAATCATAGGATGTTGGGGATGGGGACATGGATATGGACCAATAGATGTTGATATCAGATGTTTTGAATTCCTTAGTTATTCCCTCTAAAGAAGATGGGAATTTATCTTTAACAGGGAAATCTAGAGAATTAGGAGTAGTAAGGAGTAGTAAATCTTCTCCTCACTTGGGACTTTTGCAAAAAAACCTTAAGAAGGGTGGGGGGGGAGAAATCGGTCAAGCTTGGTAGGAAAAAATACTTGGAAAAGATGACACTAATGGGAGAGACTTTGGTGGAGTAAGGGTCAGTGAAGACTTTGGATGCTCACTTTCTAAATCCTTTAAAATGATTATACTATCTTGGAATGTAAGGGGTTTGAATAACAGCTCTAGACAAAATGATGTTCACAACTTGATTAGAAGTCAAAGACCTGATGTCCTTTTTTTGTAGGAGACTAAGCTTTTAGTAGATGCTATGTCCAGATTAGTGCCTAAGTTATGGAGATAAGGGGACTATCAATGCATTGGGGCTACTAGATCTTCAGGAGGATTAGCTTACCTTTAGAACCCCCGCAAGATCAACCTCATAGGATGGTTGTCCTCTAAGTTTTCCTTGACTATGATGGCTTCTAGCTTTGAGATGGGGAAAATCATTCTTATATCTAATGTATATGCCCCTACTAACTAGCGGGGTAAACATTCCCTATGGGGCCACATTAGTTTTGTCTGTAGCTTGGCTCCCCTCCAACCTTGGATTATGGTTGGATATTTTAACGCTATTTTGGATTTGACTGAAAAATGTGGTGGTATGACAAAGCTTGACCCCTTTGCTTTGCTTATGCACAATTACATTGAAGTTTTGAATTTAGTCGACATTCAGCCCAATAAGGATAGTTTACTTGGAACAATCAAAGGACTGGCCAAGATTTCATTGCTGAGAGACTTGATCATTTTTTGCTTTTTGGATACTGGGTCAGGGGTATGTGGTCTACAGGGTCTAAAATTTTGGACTAGAGAGGATCAGATCATTAGCCTATTAAGATAAATAGTGTTTCAAAGTACCAGCCTCACTCTCCTTCCTTCAGATTGTAACTCATGTGGATGTGAGATCAGTCATTTTTCAAATGTGTGGCCAACTAGTGGAGGTGGGGCAGGCCTACCCATGGTATGACGATTTATATTTTTGCTAAATCACTACAGTTTGTGAAGTATAAGCCTAAACAGTGGAATCATCAAAGCTTTGGGAATATTTTTCATGTTAAGGATGATGCGTAGGCTAAGCTTGATGGTATCATGAGAACAATTAGGGAGGAAAGATTGACTGAAATCTTACTTCAAGATGAAGCTCAGGCTGTGAAAGACCTGGAGGAATGTGAGCTATGAGAGGAAGTGTTTTGGCAACATAAAGCTTGGATAGAATGGCTCCAAGAAGGTGACAAAAATACTTCTTTTTTCTTTCAATCATCCAAAGCCAGGAGGCACAACAACTCTATCTTGGTCTTGGTCAATGAAAGAGGTGAGCGGCTTAATTCCTTTTCTGCAATGTCAGAGGTGGTGCAGTATTTCTCTACTCTTTTTAGGGAAGATGTGAATGAGGAATTACTAGAAGAAGCATAGGTTCTCTAATGCATTCCACCCCTGGTGATGCATGAAATGAATGAGAATTTAATGAAGGATATCACACTTGGGGAGCTTGAGGTGACTATTTCCTAGATGAAAAAGGGGAAAGCAGCTGGTTTTAACGGCTTCTCGGCTGAATTCTATCAAGAATTTTGGGATATTATCAAATTGGATCTTTTAACTATTGTTCAAGAATCTCAGTAGAATAATCAAATGCTTAAGGATTCAAATGCGACTTATCTCGCCCTCATACCGAAATGCGAAGGAGCTGATAGGCTAAGTTAGTTTCGCCCTATATCTCTTTATAATGTTGTTTATAAAATCATATCTAAAATCATTGTAGAAAGGTTAAAAATTGGGCTCAGCAATGTGATTTTTGAAGAATAGAGTGGTTTTGTGGAAGATAGGCAAATTCTTAATGGTATTGTCATAGCGGTTGAGTCCATTCACTCCATGGCCAGCTCTAAGGATAAGGCAATGTTTATTAAGCTGGATATGGCCAAGGCTTTTGATAGGGTCAGATGGTCATTCCTGTGGAAGGTTTTCAAATATTTTGGTTTGGTGGACAAATGGACCCAATGGGTCATGAGCTACATTTCCTCGATTTGCTTTTCGGTGCTTATCAATGGGGAACAAACAGAGTTATTTAGTGCCTCTAAGGGGCTGTGATAAGGAAATCCCTTGTCTCTGTATCTCTTTCTTCTTCTTTCTGAAGGCTTGGGGAGGATGATCAAAAGGAATAGAGAGGATGGGCATATTCAAGGCTAGTGATGGGGGGGGTGAACTATTGGCGCAGTCTCACTTGTAATTTTCTAATGACACTGTTCTAATGGGCATGGCCACAATGAGTGAAGCCGCCCAATTTGCCCAGGGTGTTGGATGTTTATCTAATGGCCTCAAGGCAAAATCTTAATGAATATAATTCATCCATCTTTTTCTTTAATACACCAGCTCCCATACAGTAGCAAATTTCTTGGACTATGCATTTCTAGATTGGGACTCTCCCCTTGATTTATCTGGGTATTCCTATTACAACTGGTCGAATATGCAAAGAATCCTGGCAGAATATTTTGGATAAATTTTTGGAAAAGTTGAATCATTGGACTCATAGGTGGATTTATTTTGTGGGCCATGTTTAATTAATTCAATCTATGGTGCAGGCTTTGCCCATTTACAGATGTATGCTTCAGGTTGCCCCGGTGGGAATTGTTAAGGAATTTGACTCAGTTACTAGGTAATTTTTATGGGCTGGTACTTTGATGACCTCAAAATGGATCTTAGTTAGATGGGAGATGGTCTATATCCCCAAACAACATGGGTGGCTTGGCCTAAGGCAGATAGACTTAAATGGAGTTGCTTTGGTGGCTAAGCTTTATTGGCACTAGTGCAATGAACAAAACAAGGCCTGGGCCAGAATTCTCTCTCAGAAGTACTATTTGGGGGCCACTCATAGTGATATTCCTCATTATCCACTCATTGGGAAAGGCTCAGTGATATGGAGGACTCTCAAAAAAGGGGCTGCTCTTATTAATGAAGGCTTATTTTGGATTTGGAAGTGGGGATCCAAGGCTCTCTTTTGGACTGATTCTTGGGATGGTAACCCTCCCATTATTTCTCAATTCCCTAATCTGTCGAACATTTTCCAGAGATTCCTTGATGTTGGTTGGTCTCGGGTGAGTGACTTTAAATCATACATTTCCAGGGGATAGCTGGAGGTGGCAAAATGGAAAGTGCCTGAGGTTTGGCCAGTTATTGGAACACAGTAGGAGCATGATGAGCTACTGAACCTCCTTTCTAGACACCGATGTTGCTCCCTCTAAGAGCAAGATGAGCTTGCTTGGTCTCCCAATCCTAAAGGAAATTACATAGTTGCTTATGGATATCAGGCTTTATTATCTTAGAGATTGGGCAGGGGAGAAGTGCAATGGTGGAGACAGGTCTAGAATAAATTCTCATGGCCAAAATGCAACTACTTTGTTTGGTTGTTGGCTTGGAACAGGTGCTTGACTTGGGACAATCTTCAAAAAAGAGGCTTCCAAGGCCCATCCGTTTGTGTTATATGCAGAGAAGTTGAGGAGGATTTTTCTCACCTATTTTTTTGTTGCTCCTTTACTTTGCAACTCTGGCATTATTAGTGGGATGTATGGCAGTGCCCCTATCTCCATGTTTCATCCTTGGTCTATTTTTGGAATGGCATGGGAGAACCCCCCTCAAGGACGGCTTTTCTATAGAATGTTTGGTTAGGGGGGCATATTTTGTTGTGGCAGCTCTGGTTGGAGAGAAATAGGTAGATATTCTGAAATGAGAGGATTATGGTACAACAAGTATGGCAGAAAGTCATAGGGATGATTTAGGAGACTATGTAGGCCAAGAGTGAGGTTTGTCTCCCTTTATCCAAACAAGACGCTGAGGTGGTGGCGCGCCTAAGAATCTAGCGATTTGCAGGTAATTTGGCTTGTGTCAGGAGAGGTTGACAGGGCAAAGAGAAGATTCATAGGGATGGTCAGTGGCAGTACCCTCCCAATGGGTTTCTCAAGATCAATACGGATGGCTCTTACAAGGGCAATCCCGGCCTTGCGAGTATTGGTGGGATAGACAGAGACTCTAAAGGTACGGTGATTTTTCTCTTTGCAATCCATGAGGGGATGCAAACCAACAACATGATGGAAGGCCAGGCTATTCTCTATGCTCTTGAGAAGGATCAGGCATTGGGTTGGCATAAGATCATTTGGGACTTAGATTCTCAAGTCGTGATCAACCTGTTTGTTAAGAGGAAAGTGCTGGATGTCAATTGGCAATTGGCTGGGATTGTGTAGTAGATTTTGAGGATTAGCTCGCTCATGGATACAATTAGGTTTGTTCATATTCCTCGTGAATGGAATAGAGCAGTGGATTGTTTGGCAAAATGGGCATCTAAGAATTTAGATGGTGGTAATTTTGAGGATTGGGAGTCTCTCTCCCTGGAGCTTTGCTTTAATCTGGAATGTATTTTGGAGGAAGATAGGAAGGCTCATATCAACATATAGGTGGGTTCATCCCTAGTTTTTCTGCGCTTGTTGTTTTCCTTTGGGGATTTCGGTCCCCCATTCTTCTTGTAATGCTCTTGTTCTTTTATTAATATATTTTTATCCTTTATATATATATATATTATATTTTTATGGAATTTTATAATGTTAGAATGACTAGAAAAGAAGATAAGGAAAAGGAAAAATTGCTACTAGAGGCCAATGAAATCATCAATGGGATGCTTCTATGAAAGTGATGTATCATATGTGTCATAACCCTAAATTATATTTCCATATTCATCCTGCATATTAGTTATATCATTCCAATCATCTTTAGAATAACCATAGTTGACATAGGAAAGTTCTAACTTCTTAGGTTGTTCTTGAATTTGTGATACACCATTTTTGATTTCAATATGGGATAGAGAAGCATCATATGTCTCCACTTGAACACTAGGAAAAGATGCAATTTGAGCTTTGAAATATTGATTTTTTTTTTTTAAAATTATCTTTTGTAATTGTTCCTTTTGTAATTTTGCTTTTTGATCTTCAACATTTTCATAACATATCTTGATGTATATTTTCTTTTTGAATATTTTCTTTCTCTATTTTTTGCATTTGTAATGTTTTTTCTTTGAATTATCCTTTGTTAGCCATATTGTTATTTTTGCACTTGTGCATTAGGATAGGTACTCATAATGTGAGTGGGTTTGATAATTTATGTATCTATTATAGTATCACCACTATGAAATGTGCTTTGTGTTTTGTTATTCACAGTAAAAAAAATATGTATGATGCCCATGCATTCTATGATATGTACAATAGTATTTTGACCTTCTACAAGGATGTATAGGAGGTAGTTGAATCCCTTTTTCTAAATAATTTCCCTTATAATCTCACTTGAAATCATATTGACATTTTTTTCTATTTTTAAATATCTTATTTTAGATGTATTTTGTAGTAGCCAGGGAAACAAGGAGAAAAACAACATCTATACTATTGCCCACACGAAAATTAGTTCTATAAAAAATAAATGTAATGATCTAAAACCCTAGAAATTTGAAACCCTCAAGGAAAAATTATAAAGATTTTTCACAATGAGAATGTAGAAATCCTAGGATATTGGTTGGGTATTTGGGAAATTTTGGAAAGGGTTTTCATAAAATATGTAAAACCCATAAAAATAGGAAAACATAGGTATTTTTTTCAACTTGTATATTAAGATGTACTAAAAATAATAAATTGAACAATTTGGAAACTCCATACATAGTTTTAATGAATGAAATGATGTTTATTTTTATATAAATAGGATTATGAAAAAAAATGAGGAATTTGAAAATTAATCTATTTTGAATTAAAAATGTGCCAATAAATGTGGGATGTTTCAAAAGTAAAACCCTATAATATTCCCAATAAAGAATAAGAAATTTCCATTAATTAGGAATATATTTTAGAGATATGAAAAAAGTTTTATAATAAAATATAAATTTTGAAGAAACCCCAAATTTAAATTTAAAATAGGTGTACCATTCACCTTGTATGTAGATATTTACTAAAAGTAGTAAATTGTAAAAAGTGAAAAATCAATACATAATTTGGACAAACAAAAAGAGGTTTTTGAATATACCAACCTTAATATAAATACCTTGAGGAAATTTAAAATGAATATATTATCAATGTAAAAACCCTAGGGAATACTAGGATTTGAAAGGAAGACTCGGGGATTAGGTTCACCGAATGTTTAACCCTTTTCCTAAATTCAAGGGTTAGGGTAAATAGACTATTCAAGAGTTATATAAATTATTCCTAAAATAAGTACAATTAAATAATTTAGTTAATGATATTAAATTTTGGTGTTGAATTAAGAAAATACTAAATATAGAAAGTATAATTCTAAATAATATTTTGATTTCAAAATCACAAAGAAGAAATAATACTGAGCTTATGCAATGATACACAAATAGATCTAATATATAAATATATAAAAGTAGGTTGTATGATGTTCTATAAATAGTTGTCATATTTTTTTAATATTATTTCTGGGGTCCTGGACACTTATGTCACCCTATGGAAACTTGCATTGACGCTACTATCAAAATCCTGATGCAAATGTCCTTTAAAAAATATTCATTGTATCAAGATGTAAATACCTAGATATTTCTCTATTTTTTCTTGCTTTTCATATGATGTATCTAGATCTCATGCACATGTTTTTTATGATTATTTGTATCTCAAACCCTATCTCTCCACCTTATGTTAGGTTACCTTGATAAAAATTGGTTAGTGGGATCATGATGTCAAGATGACACCAAATACCCCTTTGTCAATGACTGATGCCTATCTAGAGAATACTCAAAAGAGGATCTCATACTTATATAGTTGTCTCCTATGTGTGGGAATGTGTGCATAAAAGGTACAATATAATATATGATAATGCATGTAGTGATCTAGCTTGTAACTTTACAAATATGGATCATGGGTTGTATTTTGATTACTTCAAACATGTATTTTGATATTCCTATGTTTGATATGTAAATAGAGATGAATAGGTAAGAATAGATTAGTTGTGCAATTGATTGATTGATCTTGAAAGTGTGATTTCTTAGTAAATGTTAGATATCTACTAGATGAATAATGAATATGCCTTTAATTTTATTTATACTAGCTCTTTTGAAATTATCCTTATGTAAGGTTTATTGACATTATTAAGCCAATCCATACACTTCAAAAGTTTTTCAAGTTTGATTGTTTGTAAGGTAAGGAAACTTACATTAGATCAGGGATAGTAGCATCGATGTTATTATCCTAACTTGAATGCAACACTCTAGGATAAAGGAAAGTTATTGAGGTTATATAACTAAGTATGAAGTATATATATTATATTTTAGGTGATCTATGGTTATAGGTGATCTAGATGATTAGATTAATCAAGATCTGACTAATTAGTAAATAATCATACCTAGTCAGGTGGTGAGTGTGAGCCTTTTGGTTGTCAGGAAGGTCAAAATGAAGGGTGTAAACCTGAGATATAATTTTCAAGTATACAAGACTAGTTTATCATATAAATCTAGATTTAATCATCTACAATATGTACCCATTTTAGAATATTTACTTCATTTGGAAAATGGAACTTTATGTTATGTACAAACAATTGGTAGTTTGTTGTTTGTTAAACACTTATTTTTTTCTTATTATAAATTTATCAGTTGAGGTTGTTTGATTATTAAGGATTTTATGATTTTAAATTCCTTATTTTATTTATTTCAAATAAATAATTATGCTCACTTGGACACCAGATTCAAAATATCCTAATATAAATGAGTGGGGTAGATTTAACATAAAACAAATTAGTGGGGGCCATTCAAAGAGTAGTCACCATGATAGATATTTTAGAGGACATAGGAATGCTAATGATTTATTTATACATTTTCATCATGGACCTTATGCATCAATTCAGATTTATGCAAATGAACCTAATTTCTAGATAATCCTTGATAATATTTGTGCTTCTCCCTTGAATTTACATAGTAATATTTTTTGTAAAAGTTAAAGATGAGATAGTTGGTGATCCCATCCATATGGATGAGGTACATCAAGTGACTCTTATTTACATAGATATTGAGATGGTTTAACTAGTCATCTTACCATTTTCCACCATGATAAATTTTACGCCAATCATAACCCTAATACTGCTTAACCAAATCTACCTCTAAAAATTAATCATAGAGCTACTACACTTGTACCTGATGATCTTGTATCCTCAAGGAAAAAATGTGATTTTAGGCCTATGTCCTAACCTACGGTGACTTGTGTGCTAAATAAATTCAAAATTTAGGTAGATGATGATTTTGGAGGTAAAAACTTAGTTGAATTAATTGTTGTACCATTGAAGTACATTGAGTACCAAACATATAATGGAACTCCTTTGATTGATCTAGTTTCTTGTACTATTTATGATTCAAATTAGTTATTGTATGGTGATTTTATTATATTTGAAGGGTATGTTGTTTATATTTTTTTTATAGAATTGTTATGTTACTATTCAATGATACTTTTAGTTCTCAACTCATTTCACATTAGATTTTAATACTCTTAAGCAACTCCAGATTTAAAAAACATGTCATTTTTTATAGCATGGGTAGTTTTTCATATGTTTTTTCAATGTATTTTGATGATCCTACTTAATTTTGATGATGATTATTTAGTGTGTTCATATAGTGGTACTTGATTTACATTTGATTATGTGTTTTTTCCTTAGAAAATGCTATACTACTTATTAATTATGATGTTATGTGTTGTTTATATCATTATGCATAAGTATTTATTGATTATCTAATTTATATGCACTTTTAAATAATTTTTTAAGTGATGATTGATAAGTTTTGAGGAGCCCCACATGTTAGAGAATATTAATTTGATCTACATTATTTTAATTCAATCTCATGAAGTTTATTCTAAAGTTATAAAACATAAAGTTAAGTCGCAAACTTTATAATTTATAAAACAACTAGTATTAAATTGATTGATTTTTCAAAGATAATTAACTTTATGACCATAATTAACTAGAAGTTAGTTACATATTAAAAACATAAGCACCTTTAATGAATCTTATTTATAAGGAGATTGAACACACTTAACAAAGGGAGAAAGCACATAGGTATTAAGATCTCTTCAATTTTTAGGCTTTTATATCTTTCTTCTTCTATGCAACCAACTTTGAGATTGAATAATCACTTTTAGATAAACCAAGCAATATCTTCTTTTATGGTGAAGCAATCTCCTTGAATAAAACAAGTATATCTAGGCTTCTTAATTTATTTTTAGTTATTTGTCTAGATTATTATCAAGTATTAATGTCTTTGATGATTGTAGATATGGAATCATATGTAAAGATCTTTATGTGATTTACCCTAATAATGATGAAAACATCGCATTTTGTGATCATTTGTTAAAAAATTGACTCTATAGTGATATTTTTTTGAAATTTTTGTTTGTAATAATCCTTATTTCAAAATTTTATCAATAAAATTACCTATTTACTATTAAGTTGATTCTTTTACAAGTCTCACGCACTTTATTTTACTTAGTGGTTAATCTTGGTTAGTTTGTTTTACTTTATTAGTTAGTTTGTTTTTATTTCCTAGTTGTTTTAGATCCTCATTCTGATTTACATAAGTTATTAAAAATTAATTAATTATTTATTGTATTAGTCTCTTTTCTTTCATTGTTCTTAGATATTAGTTTGCTTTATCTTACTTAGATTCTTAGCCTTTAAGTTGTTTCTTTTAATAGATCACATAGTTTTTCATCTTTAGTTTCGTATTTATATATTTTATCATTTATTGTCATTTAATTTCATAATTAGATAATCTATTTGGTCTTTAGTTTATGTTTAGATTCTTTATCTTTAGTTTCATTTTATTTAATCTTCATAATCTTTGATCCTATTATTTATATTTCTTAGATTAATATTATATTTACTTAGTAGTAGTTATTTGATATACAACTGGTTGTTACACTAATGTTTGTATTTATTATGTTTTCCTTTTTCAAAATTTATTTCATTTTTTTCATGTTTATTTAGGATTTATATGTTATTTCTCTTTTATTTTATTCTAATATTTTTGTGGCATTAAGACAAATATAACTAATACAAAGTTTTATATTATTGAATTATAATGGAACAAAAATATTTCCTTCAAGAGACTACCTCTCTCATAGGATTTAAACTATCGGATATGTTAGATTATATTTATCTAATCTCATTTTGTTGGCACCAAGGCTGAGATATAATAATTTAGAATATTTATTGTGGATTAATCATTTGGTAAATTGGAATAATAAATTATGTCTGGTTGATATGTACAAGTTGGGTAAAAATATTTATAGGCTTTCACAATTAGTTATGAGCCTCAACCAATTCTTGTGAACCAATTTTATTATAAACTTTAAAACAAAATAACTTTGAATCATTTAAAATAATCCAAAAAAAACCCTTTATCCAAAGGGGTATAACAGATGTATGAATTGAATAAATGACTCTAAATTCATCAAAAGATATCTATCATAATCTCAAGTGGTGCACTCTATCTCTAGCACTAACTAAAAACCAATGATGCTCCATAAAAAATCCCACCCTTATGATTTTTGGCAAAAAAAGGTTGATAAACATGAAAAAAGCCTACTCATCCATAATGATCATCATATCATATTGAAGTATAACATGATCAAACATGTACAACTACATCAAACCATATAAGGTCCAACATAAAAACCCATCCAAGTGACAAACCCATATTATGTATGGTGTATCTCCCTAATATCTAATAGATGCTTACAACCTTTTCTCAACATTGAATTTGCTATAAACCCTTGTCAACTCATATTATGACTAGAGACTAATTGAGGACCAAAAAATACAATATCTTCTCCCCCTATCAGGTGAGAGGTAAGAAGCCATGCATCAAGAGAAAAAACAACAACTAACTATGTCAGCTCTATATCATGAATATCAGATATAGAAAGCCAAAAGTGAAATTAAAATCAAGAACACAAGCCAAAAAATGATATTCAAGTATGAACCCAAGCTCTGATCAAATAACTAACTGGAGAGGGTAATTATCCTCCAGCCTTCAATGGATCTTCCAACCTCCAATTATTACTTATATGGTGTCAATCAAAAGGATCATGGGACTTGTAATGTATGGTATTGCCTATAATAACACAAGCATGAAGTTATATTATTAAAATTTTCATTTTAAAGGTGTCAAGTTTAACCAAAAATGGACCTTTTTACACCAATTTAATAGTTTTATTACAAAAATTATATATAAAAGTTTCAAAACACAAAATAGACTATTTTATTATGTTTAAAATGTTTGAAAACCTATAGTTTGACTGGTCATGTGACCACCTTTGCATAAAAGATTGACTAGTCAAACAATTATCTCAAGAAGCCTTAACTACACCCTTATATCATTGATTTGACCCAAAAAAAATAGTTAGAGGGGATTTAAACCTTAGACCTTTACTAGTATAAGTGATTGCCAAAAATTGATTTGTCAATCACTCTGCATGCACGTTTAGAATATGTAGAAACAATATTCTAAATAAACTTGACTTTTCTAATTTTCACAATAAAAAATATTTGCATATAAAAGTCAAATGTGAAATTAATTCACCCAATTTTTCACTTGTAAGTAAAAATCAACTGCATTTTTATTTATTTTTTATTCCTTGTGGTACTCAATAACCCTACATTTTTTATAACTATATAAAAAAATTAGATTTCATGAAAATTATAATTTACCAAGTCTACGATATACTCACACGAGGGACACCATACAAAATTCTTCTCTTCTTCTTAATGCATGTTTAAAAGTTTTTGGTTCCTATGTTTATTTCCTTATACCTTATTTAATTGTGGAGCCCATGGTACACTTCAAAAAAACCAATGCAATTCTCAAAAAATAAACTAAAAACTTTATAATCTATGCTTGGCCATTGCTATGCCAAATTTCACTAAGACATGTTGCACCATATAGGTGGATTGCTCACATATAATATACCATCATGATCTTTTGATCTTATATGATATGAATTAATAAATTTCTTTGACGTATTTCAAAATAGATTTGTAAATAATCTTATTATGTAGTATATTGCTTAGGTCATCATTGTACACACATGATTATGCTTCTTTTCATAGAATGGACCAACAGCTGATGGAAGTGAACTATGATGAATCCTTCTATGAGTGCCTTGA
>JARHVA010003206.1:732500-775000 GCA_037957365.1 Torreya grandis | reverse complement strand
CATAAAATTGTCTTGATAATTTGAACTTTTTTTAACATCTAAAAACTGATTAGGGATAGGTATGATGATTTTAATTAAGGGGAATGGTTTCATAAATACCTCTCTATGCATTGGTTATAGCCCTGATCATCTAAAATCACTTGGAAAGGAGTTATCACTACCTACACTCTAACAAACTCCTCTTTCATGCACCCTACACACTTGGCTTATAAAAAGGCATCAAATTTCCATGAAAATATGTGGGAGGGATTGGATGACACATTTTAAGACCCTCCATGGCCTTAGAATCATCAGGAACACCTTAAAATCACCTCATTTGATGTTTTCCACTCTTCTCACTAGCTTGGTCATTATGCTAGTTTTGACTAGCTAAGATGGGAGCTCATATTGAGGGACTTATGAGTTGTTATGAGGAATGAAATGAACATGAATATTTATCACAAGTCTCAATATTTATTCTAAAGTTTTTTTCATCTTCATACTCCTAGAACCTGGAAAACACACAAAATAGTCAAGAAGACCCTATTTTATACACTGTCCATACAATTCCATAAAATACAATAGGATGTAGAGGATATTAAGATATTGTTATATATATTCCAATAAATTTCATGGTCAGCTATGTCATTATATCAGCTATCCAACTTTATTTCCTCAAACTAGTTCCTAGAAAGGGTTTAGGAGGGTTTAAGCTTGTTTTACACTCTTAAGGTTCTTTCATAAATGTGGGACATTAAAACTATCAAAAAATTCATATTTCAATACCCTCATCAACCTCCCTAAAATTTTTTATATTCCCATGCATATCATCAAAAGAGATATGAGCATTCAAAATTGCCTTATCGAGTTCTTTTCTCCATTTGCATAGGCCCAATGTTGGTCCTAAGCCAAAGTTGGATTCCCCTACAACTTCTTCGACTTCAACTAACTATATCACATATATTATGGTCCCAAAAACATTTTCTAATCATTTTGAAATCTCATTTAGATTTAGAAGTGAAATTGAACTCTTGTTTAGACTCTAGGCATACCCTTGCCTCATGAGCCTATTTGCAACCTTAATAGTGTAGGGTACCCTATTGAATTCCATCATTTTTTTCATGTTATAAAATATTTAAATATATTTTTTTGACTCTCCACACTTTCTTTCATGGTTATTTTATCTTTTGTTCATTCTTTCTCACCCATCCTCTCCAAAATGCAGGTTTATGCACAAAGGGAGTGCCCTCTATCTGAGATAAAATAGAGGGAATTCACCTATTTCATCAAAAAATATTGGTAATTTTATGTACTTCCTTAGATTTTAATTATATTCTCTATAAAAAAAAATTATCCCTTGTTCATCTCCTATGACCTTCCAAAATCATTAAAAACTAAGGCAAACTACCAGGCAAGGACTATGTACAAGCTTCGATTATGTGGAATGTGTGTTTCTTGTTTGAGTTAATCCTCTATACTATATCTAATATGAGTATTTAATTATTATATTTTTATCATACTTAATTGATTATAATATTTATTCATAACTTTAACTTTCATGTACTTCCTCATATCTTTGTCTAGTTTAGACTATATGCACAATTCTGACTATGTGGACCTATTTTGACAACATGTTTGTAGGTGAAATTTGATTTTATGTTGTTTGATAGTGTTATGAGACTCATTATATCTCCCAAGGTTACTTGATTAATATTTTTACCTACTCATTCCATATTTATTTGAGTCCATGCCAAGAATTTCAACCTTTCTGCTCTTTACCCTCATAGCCAACTATAATTGACTGTGTGGGGCCTCTATGCGCATTAAATCGATAAAACATGTGTTATATATTCCTTATAACTCCATTATACCATTTAAATAATTTTTATTTCTACTTAAATTACCAAGATGATGTCTCTATGCTTGAAATTCACTTCATGATTGGGCTAAGAACCAAGGTCTGTTATAGGTGAATGTTAAAAAGTACACACTTGTAGGTGTCAGTTGCATATTTTAAGATTTGAATACAATGCTCAAAGAAATTATTAATGTTCCAAAGGTAAACATATAAATCACATGGACCTAAATCCATTATCCTTATACTATCCAACCATGAAAACACCATGTTGTAGCTCATTGTCTACTACAGTCAATTGTAGTTGACTTTGTCAAGGTAATAGGGATGCTATAGATGTATATCCACCTTTAAATCCATGGTAAAAGGTTTATGGTATAATTTTTAATTATTTAGAATCATTTTTAACTTGTATGTGCTTATTTTTAAGGTCTAACTACCGATATTCACCTTATGAGTTGTAGGCACCTATAGGTAGACTGTAGGTGATCCTTTTAAGCAAGGGTACACCTGTAGGTGTGTGTGTAGACCAAAACTATGTATTGAAATTATCTCCTAATTACCTTTGGAAAAATATTGAATTTATCAATCCCATATGACCATTAAATCATATAATTATTCCCCGATTATGTCACTTTAGTATGCAAAGTTACTTGGGAGTTCAAACTATAAAAAAAATACTAAGACATTATAGTGAACAAATGCATGATGTTGAGGCTTCCACTATCTCATTTTTTGAACCAAATACTAACTTTAATTTTCAAATTTAACACCCCTATATGGAGGATACAATATAAAACCATCAAAACACGTATAGGTTTCATATGACTTCATCAAATGGCAGCCTCAAAACCACCTAGGGCTCTATTTTGGAGCTTTTAGGGATTATGTCCCTAAAACACAATACTATTATTTTGAAGGTGATTTTCAAATTTGATAAGACATATAGAAATAAAAATATGAATATTAGTATCCCTTAAACATGTAAGGAATCCAAATAGGGTTCCACCATGTTGAAATATTCTAGGTGACACCTTAACATTCCTTTAAGCCACCCGTAGGTGGATGTTTTCCTGTACAGGTAGTATATGAGGACAAGAGTCAGTGAGCATGGGATATAGTTGTTTGTGGTTAGATTTAGACCTTATAAAAGTTTTAAAATTATCTGATATCACTCAAAAAATACTGGAACATCTATCAAAACTCTCCTTCCAATCATGACAACCTCCATAAAGCACCTATAAGTGTATGTGAGTTGTAGATAGGTAGTGAGTTAGAACCATGTATTCAAGGAAACTATCTTCTATGCCAATATATATCCTTTTATGATGTTAAAATTAAACTTTAGTGAAATTCCAAGACTAATACAAGTCTTCACACTTCATTTTCAACATTTGGACCTCCTATAGGTACTTATCTGACTGGTATGACAGTCATATAATAGATTGACTGAATAATGCTTATGACTACACCTTCATAGAGAATGATTTGAGGAATAAAGTTTGAAATATAAATGGAGTACATATCACATTTAAAACATGTGAAATATCCTACAACCCTTTGAATCTAGGATCAAGCATGAAGATCTTGAAAATGGTGAAAAACTACTTGCAACATAGAATGATTCTTCCCTTGTAACCTTGATATACTTGACCCATACAAGCACATTTAAATGTTAAAAAAAGGGGTAACATTATATAATTAATAAAACATAATCTTGAGTCAACATCACCAATTGGTTCATACAGACTTGCCAAAAATTGAGCAAAACATATAGGGTGCATGAAACAACAAGTAGAGAAACATAGTCAACTTCATGAGGATGGTTCATAAAGCACATGCCACCATTATTTTAAATATTAGTATTTAAATTAATATCTCTAAGTTTAATTTCACCTCCCTAAGGTGTTTTATCTGGAACCTCCCCTACTAGCCGTACCAAGTACAAACTTGAAGACTAGTTTTATGTGTCTAGAAGGATCAAAAATGATCAAAAAGGTTTTGGGCCAAAAATGGAATTTTAAAAGAATTTAAAACATGTAACTGAGATTTAGGAAGTTTAAGGTACATTATATTATCTTCTCCAACATGTCACACTACCCCATTGGTCGTACAAGTGCTAAACTCTCCTTTTTCTCAAGAAAATTACCCTTTCTTCTGAAGAACCTACCACTTTTCAGTTATGATAGTTTATTAAGACCTCTTAGGACACATGGGATATGACATCATATTTTATAATATTCATATTTACCAAAGAGGCTGTACAACCTATTAAATGCTCTATTTATGACCCCAAAATGACTCAAAATGATAAATGGACTAAAAGACTAATTGGCCAAGGCTAAAATGATATGGAATAGCATCAAAAGACATATAATACATCATATGACATAATATTATACCCCAAAAACACCTAAAAGTCAATTTTTTACCTATAGGTGCCCTAATTTGACCTATAGGGTCAAATTTGGTCAAGCATTACATAGGAAATTTGGACCTATAATACATCCATAGTGACTATTTCATAGTTTCAATTTCCGTACAAGCCTAGTTAAAGTTTACACCTTTGCATTTAAAATTTATTTTCAGTTATACTAAATTAATAAAGATAAATTTTTTATTAATATAATTGAGGTTATGTGTCACTCAACTTAATACCGTTTTCGAGTCTCCTATCAGGTTTGAGCCATGTACTTTTGAAACCATGGTTTTAACATTGGAATCTCTCTGGGGCATTATCAACCCATATAATTCCCCAATGATTTTAGAGAGGCAACTTAGTTCACATAACAACACGTGTATTCATTCTTTAACTTTTTATTTTCAAATATTTTAATTATCTATATTATTTTAGTTTTTTAATCTAGAATTGACATTGATTTCTAAATGTTTGCTTACATCATTTCCATGGAAAAAGCTTGATATTTGGGATAAAACTATCAACATCAAGTGTAATTACATGGAAGTACTAATTTTTTTTATTTTATCCTTTTAGTATAGAATTTTCAATTTTATTCTAAAAGGGGAATTTGTAGACACATTAATTTTTAGGCAAATTATTTTTTACCTAATTTTGACATACATGAGTTGTGTATACACATTTTTCTCTTGATCACATTGTCTACAATTTTTTTTATATATCCATAGAATTGGACAATATAAATATTTGTAATTCATACTCAATATATCCCTTGTTTGTGTTATAATTCTTTATTATCCTAGGTAGACTATCACCATGTTTAATATTACTATTTTTTTTTTTTTTGTATAGATTTGGAAATAATCAGATGCTAACAGTTACTAGTAGCATCCACCTTTACTATAAGTAACATAGGATATCTAAAATCTATTTTTTTTAATTAAATATATCCCTTAGGCCAACCTGGACATTTCACATATTGGTAATGGGTGGAAATATCAATGGGTGATCTATAAATACAATTAAGCCTAAGTTGTCATTACCATAATCACTACTTGTAAATTACATTGAATCACTTGCACATTGAGAAATATATTTACACACCCTTGAATTACTATCCTAAAGCATCAAAATATGAAACCCCTTTAAAGGAGTACTCCTAAAATCCAAGTTTAAAAACTAACACAATATTAAGATTACATGTTAATTTTTTAAATCCAAAGAGTTGCATTGCATTCTAATGGATCATAATTGTGCACATACGCACATAAGTGGGATAATTACAAGTGGTTTAAACCATCTCCAGAGTATTATAAGATAGGAAACACTCAAACATTTAGTGAGATTTGGTTTGGGTTATCTAACCCATCTTTTTATCCATTTTTATAGGTCAAGATAATGTTGAAAGGGGATCTATAGTTTCATGTCAAAGGAGGGAAAATTTAATACCTACATGTAGGATCAAAGATCAAAAATAAAACAAAAATCATTTTTATAGGTAGGAATAGTGATTTTTGTTAGAATATACTAAAAAATATATAGATGAATGTTCCAAAAAATAATGGATGTGATGATGCAGAGCATAAAACTATATTTCTTTCAACTTGTCTTTATGTCACTATTCAAGACTTGGACTTACTTGTACATTGTATTCATTGATTGGTTTAAGAATCATTCATTCATTGTCTATTCACTATTTGAGTTCAATGTTTTAAGACATTTGTATCTATTCATTATATCCCTTTATAACTTCTCACTCAAAAGACAACTCTTTAAAACTTCAAATTACTCTTTTCCCCAATTCCTACACTCTTGTTCTCGCTATACATTTTTAAAACAATAAATCACTATCACAATAATATATATAGATGTCAAAACTCCACCTTGTTCTTCACACAACTCTACCCATGAGAACACACATTCTACTCTCTAGGTCCATACAAGTGTAAAATTGATCCAAAAAGTCAAAATATCTTATCATGCCATAAGAATTAACTAGTGGCCAATTTTTGTGTTAATCCACTGGTGGAAATAGATGTTACATTCACCTTCTTCCTTAAAATACTAGACTAGTTTATACGTAGGTTAATAAAACCCTAGAACTCTTAGCTTGGGCTTCCAAACTTTACACCAACTTTCATACCATATTGAAACCTATTTTAGGTTTGTGAAACATTTATCCACCTTTCCATTCGGTTCTCATTCTCATTCACACTTCTAAACTCTATATCAAACAACCTTGTATATGACTACATGATTATATGATGGGTTATAGTCTGATTTTATATATTCTGATTATGGTCACAATAAAACATGAATCCAATGCATAATTTATATTGGAGCATTACAAATAGACTTGATATTTTTTTGTTGATTCTAATGCACAACATGTGCTCTAACAATAGTGCATGCTATGGTAACACTGGTTTAAAAATATCTAAAAACTGTTAACCTCTATCAGACGTTCACCTATCTTCCTATATTCTATGATTTAACAAGATTTTAACCTTTATATGTATGTCGAAACTGTGAACTAAGAATTTGATTCAAGAGTGGTAGTATCTTGTTAGTTACAAAATGAAAAACAAATTGACAAAAAACACACTAACTACGTACATCTCTAGGCCTAGTTACTAGGGAGAGATTAGTGAGGAAAAAATATTTGAAAACACAACTAAAAATAGAAATAAATGAGAAATATAAACACAAAACAACAATTTCTTACCAAATCTTTGATTGCTCCAAAAGGCTCCTTCTTTGGCTTGCTCAAATTGTGCTTCAATATATCTTCTTCAATGTAGTGTGGCTACCTTCATCTCCTCTTGGCACCTTTGGATTTGGCTTGGCTCAATATTTGGACATTATAACACTAATTGCAATGGATTTTGGAATTATTTTTGCATTATAACTTTGCATTATCCAAGCTTAAAATTCATCTGGCAAGACCTTCTAATTATAGATTTTTGCAAATACGTAGAATCAACCTAAACCATCCATCTCAGGATTGAGATGTGTGGCTAAGGATTAATTTAATTTTTCAATTAAAATTCATAAATAGGCTCATCAATATTTTGGATAGAGGATAAATTAAGATGCATGAAGGGCAATGATGAGGCATGGGAGGCATGAATCCTGATATTTATGGCATTTATGGCCTAGGGATGTCTTTCCAAGAAATGATGTCACCTGATGATGCAAATATTCAATATTCATTCCTAAAAACAAGTATTCAAAAAAAATTCATGTAATTCTTAATTAGGCTCTAATTTGGTTTTATTATCTCTTAAGCATGATTAAGTATTTTGTGCACAAATTACTCAAATTGATCAGAATGCCTTGTTATTGGTCCAAAATTTGACTGGATTAGAATTGAAAGTCAATTTTAGATGCATTGGATCTGTTATCCCATTTATTATGTTACCAACACCAAATAAAAAATTCACACATCTTGTGTAAGAGTTTTATAAAAATAACAATCCAGAGCACCTAGATGCAAAATTGGCATTTTGACTCAAAATGATCTAATCAAAGTTAGTTGGGCCATAAATTGCACTGCCCTATTTAAGATACTCTAACAAAAATTGTCACTTGAACATATTAATTTCAACTCATTTAATGTGTTTTATTATTTTTAAGCCAAATTATGCATTTTAGGTGGAAATTGGTCAAAAGCCTAGTTGGAGGTCATTGGTGGCCAGATTTAGGTGTCTACAATTTTCGCCTATTTAGGAAGGCATTGTAAGCTATAAGTACAGTAACATCTTCTCAAATAATGAAAAGGTCTTGTATGCCTACAACTATAATGATGATAAACTAACTATATGATGCCCCCTCGAGGGAATGGTTGGCATAAGTAGGTCAGCAAACAGTCCCTTAAAAATAAAGAAGTAAAATGAGGGGACCAAAAAAAGGAAAGATGATGGGAAGAGAACACAATGATTTTGAAAAAGTAATCAAAATCATTGAGAATGAAAGTGGGATGGTGTATAATGGTTTGCCCAAAGGTAGTTATAAGCATTGTACCTCGATAGTGGCAACATGGTATGATAACACAATGATTTGCCTAAAGGTGGTTATAAATCATTGAGAAGATGGAGCTACACTAATTAGGATAGATAAACAAGATAACAACATGCCTAGGTATGGGCAGAAAAATTAAAGTGGTGAAAACATAATGATTTACCCAAAGGTGGTTATAATCATTGAGAAATGTAGGTGGGATGGTGTGCAATAATTTGCCCATAGGCAATTATAAACATTGTACCTTGGTTATGGCAAACATGATTGATTTTCTAATGATGAGGGTAACTTAACACAGAGGGAAAATGATGAATTTAGAATAACCTGCTAGTAGGGAGATAGTCGTTCAAACTAACAAACGTTGAAATTCTTTTGTGTTTAATTACTATGTTTAGGATATGATTGAGATTGAAGCAAGATTTTAGTGTCGAAGATATGTTGATGCTACCATTTATAAGTAGACTTCTTGAATTTGAGGTTTGTTATAGCATGTGTTGATAGGCATCATGGTATAACATCATGATGACTTGGCTAAAATATGCATAAAGACTAAATCCTATAATCTAATATTCAATAGAAAATAATGCATCAATGATAAAAGCCATGATGACAATGTAAATATATAAATATGAATGGATTCAGGTGTAAGTGTTGGGAAGGAATCACCCAATGAACACACATAAACTAAATCAAGGCAACAGTGCTAAAAACAAAAAAATAGGTAGACAAACAAACAAAATAAGTAAGAACAAACAAACAAACAATGAAATAGAAACCATACGAACATTTCCCCTAGAAAATAGGTGACATCTTAACAAACAAACAAAATGGGGGAATATAAGAAAAGAAAGGGGGTGGTTGAGCTGTCCCTAGATGCACTAGACAAGTGGATATTGCCTACATAGTTCCATGGATATAATATCCAAAAAAAACTTTAGGCTAAATGTAGTTCTCCCAATAAATGGGAAGAAAATGATAACTGGTGAAAACAAACAAAATGGACATGAGAGAAGAATAAGAATGGTCTTGAAAAATGTAAAGTGCGTGGAAGCAAAAGGCCAAAAATGATGGGGAAACTAAGAAAAAAGTGATTGGTTTACAACTTAGTAAGGGTTCCCAAAATATTTAAGGCAAAGAAGTGGTTAGTGTTTTTTTGGTTTTTTCTAATGGTTTTACAAATGTTTTTGGAATTTTTGATGTATCTCAACTTGATCAAGAATGAAGAGACACTAAATGGTTCAAGCTCAAAAAATGATGAGAGTGTTCAAACTTAGTTTGCTCACAAAATGGTGAGAGCATTCAAATTTAGGTTTCTCGCAAAATGGTGAGAGTGTTCACACTTAGGTTGCTCAAAAAATGGTGAGAGCATGATGGAAAGGGTGACTGAGCTAACCTCAACAAGTATCGAGTGCTGCCTACATAGTCCTAAAGTAGGACCTCAAGTCATTGTAGTTATACCCTTACATTAGATAAACCTAACTAGCGTAGCCATCAATTCAAACAAAATAGGCATAGTTGGTAAAAAGGCACAGTATGGCATATGAAATGGCAAGTTGGTACATCAAGGTTAAATAAACAAATGTTTCCACTAGTTTTCCCATAAGTGGTTATAACTAGGATGCAAAGACATATATCAATGGTAATAATTTACCTAAAGGTGGTTATAATTAGTAGCAAGACTGATGATAAGAAAAGAACAATAAATGAAAGCTGCAACTGCCAAAAATTTTATCATACTACTCCAAAATATGATCTATGTCTGAAGTACTTGAAAATAAATGATGAAACTGATCAAATTCCTTGGTGCTAAAAAGGTGAAACCAATGGCAAAACCAAGGTCAAATGGGCTAGGTATATGGGATTTAAAACATGCATGATCAATAGGATAGAATGGTAAAATGGATGTAATGGGCTAAGAGTAATGATAAGCATGATACTCATACAAAGAATAAAAGTGATAAAATGGCACAACTAAAATGGCCCTTGTAGACAATACACCTAATGCTCAAGCATATTACCACTTAAGGTGAATAATATTCAACTTAGCAATTTCTTCTCTGTTTGGTGTGGTAAGCCTATATGCTCACGATCCATAATCTATAGTAATAATGAAAGGCCCTATCTAGTTTGGTTTGAATTTACCTTTATGATTCTTCTCATATATGGTATTATTTTGGTTTTCTTTAAGAATAAGATCACCAAGTTTAAATGTTACATACTTGGCATGCTAATTTTAGTGGCCTTGGAGTTGATTCTGATATGCTTAAAGATTGTTAAGCGTAGTTGTGCATTTTTCATCAAGTAGGTCTAGCTCTTATAGGTGAGCTACTTGATAATCATGATAATGTAGGACATGATTGAAAGATATGCATAGTGAAGGTAACTTGACCTCAATGGGACGAATGGATTTAGTACCATAAACAAGTGAATTTGGAGTGGCTTTTGTGGGGGTATGGTGATTGGTACGATATGCCCAAAGGACATGGATTATCTGAAGGTGCCAATCATGATTGGCATCATTGATAATGTTTTTAATAATATTAACAAGGCTTTTGTTTGATGATTCAGTCTGGCCATTACCTTGAGGGTAATATGTTGTAGAAAAATGTTGTGTGATGTTATATTCGATACATAGCTTGTTGACATCCTTGTTATTAAATGATCCTCCATTATTAGATATAATGTCAAAGGGGATACCATAGTGTAAAATGAGATGGTTGAAGGTGAGCTTAGAAATTTTCTTTCCAGTCATGTAAGTGAGGGGTATAGCTTCAACCCACTTAGTGAAATATTTGATGGCGGTAAGGATATGTTTATGGTAGTCAGATGAAGTGGGGTTGATCTTCCTAATGAGGTTGAGTTCTCATGTAGTAAATGGCCATGGTTTCAACATAATTTTTAGATTTTGGGCTAGGGCATGAATGAGATTAGCATGCCATTCACATTTGTCATACCTTTTTACATCTATTGTTGCATCTACGTCCATCATGGGCCAATAATAACTAGTACGTAAGATATTTTTGGATAGGACTACCCTGATATAATGAGCTCCACATAACCCTTCATGAACTTCTCCTAACACTAGTGTAGACTCTATTGAAGTTAAAAAATGAAGTAGAGTTCCATCAAAACTACAACGGTAAAGGGTGGACCCAAGTAGAGTATAATGAGTGGAGTGATGAATAAAGTCTTTGATTTGTTTTTGAGATAGGTTGGCTGGTAAAACTTGGTCATGAAGGTAGTTTTAAAGGTATGAGTACCAGATATAATTAGGACCAACAATATCACAAATCATTTTAAAAATTGAAGGTTCATGAGTTGGTGCTAACAAATTCTCAACAAGGAACTGATATTCTCTAGCTTTGTCTATTTGTCAAATCAAAGAGTTGATAGTAGCCATGACATCTATAGTTCTATTAACATCCCTTGGTATATGTTCAAATTGGATATTTGTAATTTGTTGTTTTAAGGTATCAACCATAGCCTTATATGGAACCAACTTGTCATCTTTGGTTTGGAAATGGTCTGTGACTTGATTGATGATTAACTGAGAATCACCATAAACTTGGAGATGAGATATATTCTAGTGTACTATCTATCAAAGTATTGTGACAAGTAATTCATACTCTACCATGTTGTTTGTACAAGGAAAATTGATTCTAAATTATTTAGGGATTACATCCCCCTATGGCATAATAAATAAGAGGCTTACCTTCAATCTATGTGTAGTAAATGAACCATCAAAATATAGCTTCCAATTATACTCCTCAATAGGTATGTTAATGATGGTCATTATGGATTCATCAAGAAATTGAAATGTGAGGGGATTTATGTTTATTAGGGGTGCTTTAGCAAGTTGATCTACAAGGAAATGTCCCTTGATTACCTTTCGATTGACATATTCTATGTCAAAATCAATAAGAAGCATGATCTATTTGGCCATTCTACCTTGTAAATCTATTTTAGATAGTATATGCTTGAGTGGATCTAGTTTTGAAATGACTATGGTCTTATTGTTCAACATGTAATGGCACAATTTATGAGATGTAAAGACCATGGATAGACAACCTTTTTCAATAGGTGCATAGTTGTGTTCATATGTGACCAAGGTACAAATTAAGTAGTCTACTACATGATATTTTCCATTGTTATCATATTGAGCTAAAAATTCCCCTAAGGCATTATCGGTACCTGATAGATACAACAAGAATGACTTTCCCTTCATAGGAGATAACAAAATAGGTGGATTAGCGAGATAGTCCTTGAGCTGTTGAAAAGATGTTTGGTAGTGATCATCCCAATGAAATGTAAATCCTTTCTTTAGAATATGTGTAAATAGATGGCACTTGTCTACTAACTGAGAGATGAAGCATTAGATTGACTGGATCTTACCCTGTAAACTACAAAGTTGCTTCAAATTGGTTGGTGGTAGCATCTCGATTATATATTCAACTTTAGTTGGATTGACTTAAATACCTCTATGAGACATGAAAAAGCCAAGTAATTTTCTTGAGGTTACCCCAAACACACATTTATTTGGATTGAGTCTAAATTTGTACTCGTGTAGTCTTTAAAATATCTGATGTTACACTACTAGATGGTTGGCCCTAGTCTTTGATTTTCCTAATATGTTGTCAACATAGTATTAAATAATATCATGCACCATATCATGAAATATGATGGTCATGACCCTTTGATATGTAGCTCTGGCATTCTTAGACCAAATGACATTACTTGATAAAAAAATGTTCCCCATGGAGTGGTGAATGCTATTTTATGTTAATCTTCTGGTATTATTATAATCTAGTTGTATCCTAAAAGATCATCTATGAGTGAAAGCATTTCGTAACCTATTATGGATTCAAATATCATGCCAATATTAGGAAATGGAAATTAATTTTTAGGGAAATCTTTGTTGATGTCTCAAAAATCAGTACAAATTTTTATTCCTTCAAGCTTTTTGCTAACAGGTACACATTAGATATCTATTCTAAGTAGTCAATGAATCAGATACATCTTATGTCTATGATTTTTTCCAACTCTTTCTTTATCAAGACAAAAATGTGAGGATGCATCTTATGTATCTTTTGTTACACCATTTTGGCATTAGGATTGATGGCAAGGTGGTGTAGAACCAAGGGAGGGTCTAAACTTGGCATGTCAGAATAAGCCCATGCAAAGATATCTACAAATTTTCTTAGTAGAGCTGTAAGGACTTCACATTCCTCCTTAGTAAGGGATATTCCTAATTTTATCCATGTTATGTCTGATGGAGTCTCGATGTTTACCTCATTGTATCTTCAACTAGAAGGGTCAAACCATTTTATAGGATAATAGGCAAAGACTTGAATTGTTAGACTATATTAGGGTCCTCTATTAGGACATTCTCTTCAACTTATCTTAGGTATGATGGGTCTAAGTCCCCTAATGGGAGATCCAGCCATGTGATAAAAATATTCATAAATTCCTAAAGATTTTGATCAAACACTTGTTTCTCAAAACTAAACTCAGATCCATAGGCAAGTTCATCATTGGTGGTCTCCTGGTCTAAATTCAAATAAGAATGAACACCCTCATCTAATGGCACTTGAAACAAGTTTTCACCACTAGACTAGCCTTTATATTTACTTTTTCCTTGGTTAGAAAGTGCCTCAAAGAGGTTTTCACTTTGGGACCTTAATTTTTTATTTATTTTCTTTTGGCTAAGGGTGTTCACTTGCTCTCCAAAATAGGCTTCAAGATTCAATGTGATTGAGAATCTTGATTTATGATCTCCCAAAATAACATTGTCTCTAAGGCCTATAAAATCATAAAATGCCTCATCATTTTAAAACTCATCAACTAGTAAACTAGATTCTTATTGATCTCAATCTATTAGTTGGGTATAGTATAACGGCAATGGGTTACTACGAATGACTGGCAAAAGGGTATAAATGGAATGAGAGGTAAACAAGTTAGTTTTAGCTATGTCATCAAAGATGAGGCTATGATGGGACTCTGATTCACTATTAACATCATCATCACTAGTCGTTGGTGATGGAAATTGAATAAGATATGTGGGGTCACCCCCAAGTGGTTTAAATCCAAGTCCATAGGGTCTTTTATACTTGGTCATAGAAATTGGCTCCAGTGTTGCTTGTTGGTTTGGTCTGAGGCATCATCCTTCATATTCTTGACTCTCCATAATCCTAATGAGAATAAGATATTTTTCACTTTTATAACAATCATGTTGGTTATCATTGTACAACCATGATTCATCCCCTTTAAGAGGGTATGGTTGTAGGCCAGATGTTGGTACAAACATGATAGGTCACTTATCTTTGTTCTTTTGTTTCCAATGCATGTGTGGGGTAACTTTAGGTCATCCAAAGGTCTTTGGATTCTAAAGAATATTATCAATATAAAAGGTATCATGGGTCACATATTCCCTTGGGACATTATCTAAAATGGTGAAATGATTGGAAGCTTCAGGAGGTAGCATGTGGGAAAGGGAATCCAAGGTATTAAGATCTATGTAATTATCCTATGGAGGATCAATAAATATGGCATTTCCTTTATCCTTCTTGTAACTTGGATTCATTCAATATTGGTAATTGTAGCTTTGAAAATTGGCCTCAAGGTGCTTATAGTGCTCATATGGGTGAAAATATCTTAGAATATTTACTTCCATCCCTGAGTGAGAGAAATTGATATATTGGTACAATGTTGATGGAACTATATGAATCTCATGTAACCAAGGCCTTATCAGAAGTATATTATATGATAACTCAAGATTAAGCACATGGAAAAGTGTATCATGGGTCAAAGGCCCAATGATAACTGGTAAGCTAATGGTTCCTTGTGATTCTCTCTCTTGAGTATCATAGGCTTTGATAGTTATCATTTTTGGTTGGAGATCTACCATTATGTACCCAAGAAGCTTGATAAGCTTTAGAGACACTATGTTGAGGCCTGATCCATTATCTATAAGGACACATTTCACTCTATACCATTTTATATAAAATTTTATGTATAATAGATTATTACATAATGGGCTAAGGGAAGACATATCACTTTGGTTGAATGTGACTTGTTGGGCTAGAGCTAGGTGTCTAACCAAAGCTTGAAATTTATCAAGGGATATGTCACTAGCAATAGTGGATTGGGTTAAAAACTCATTAAAATTTTCTTTTGGATTTTTTTACATTTACAACAAATATAAAATAGAGATCTATGATGGTTTCTTCTATAATTGTTCCACAATATCAAACTTCTTGTCTTCATCAATGGTGAATGGTTTATTTTGAGGCTGAATGATTGGCTGGATAATAAGCAAAGTGGTAGATGGTTGTGGGCCTGGGATAAAAAAATTTGACCTCTGAGTTGTGATTTCACAATTAGGATTAGATGTTGGACGATGATTGCTAAAAAATGTTGGGAATGGTGTGGGACCAAATAGGATAAGTCTTAGTTGTTAGTGTACTTGTATGTGGTCACATGGTAAGGTTGAGTTATTGGTATAAGGTCCAAAAGTGGAAGTATCAATTTGTTGGTTAGCCTATGTGCGGTCCCAAGTCAAAGAAGGATTATCCATGTAATTTGGTTGAGTGGTATTATTTAGTAATTGTCTAGATTGATTAGTGCCCAGTCTAGGATTAATCGAGATGTTATTAACACTACCCCCTACAATATGACCTACAACCCTATTGTAGTCATGTGTAATTGCATGGTAGGTTTGTTGGTTGTTACCATTCTGACCTTGGTTTTGTCAATTGTTTTGATGTTATGGGTTCTATTGTTGATTCTACTAGTTTGGCCTTTGATTTTGGTAGTATTGATTTTGTTGTTGCACTGAATGGTGTTGTTATTATTGTGTTTATTGATTTTTATGTTTTTGTTGAGTGTTATATTAGGGAAAGTAGTTTTAATAAATTCCAAGAGTTTGATTGGAGGTGGAAGCACCATTATCCAATGTTATATCTCCATTTTCCAACATATTCTCAATCAAATTCTTGATTTTCAAACATCTTCATAGATTATACCCATTAACCTAATGATATTCACAAAATTTATTTTTATGGTACCAATTAGGATAAGGAATGCATTGTGGATAATGCTTTGGTATAGGTCAACTAATCAAATTAGAAGTGGTAATTTTATGAAATACAAACTCAATAGGCTCTCCCAGGTCACTAAAGACACAATGAGTAGGCACAATTTTTCTCAGAGGAGGGGTTTGCAATGGTAAAGGTTGTTTCATTTGTTGCATAGGTCTTGGTTTTTGTGCTTTGGGCATTGGTTAGAGAGGTTTTCAGGTAGGAGTAAGTTAAAAAGGTGGTGTAGATGATGTTTACACTATTTAGACATGATGTGACTCAGTTACTCCATTACTCACAACATTCCTATTGTGGTTGAATTGCTTTAGTGTATCTTGGTTATTGGCCTATGCTGGTTATGATGCTTACACTTGGATTGGATGTTGGTTTTGGCCACTTCCTTGATTGATACCTTGAGTCTGATTAGTTGAAGTAAGCTTGATGATCCCTTTATTAATAAGGTCTCGCTTAATCAACAATCCTTTGTCGATGATTTCTGTGAAAGTATGCACACATTATAGTTCTATATGATAAGTTATCTCACTATGAAAATTTTTAGTAAACATAGTGGCTAATTGTTTATCTACTAAAATATGGGTGAAATGGATTGTAAGGGCTCTCCATCACTATATATAACTTGAAAAACTCTCACCATATTTTTGTTTTGTTTGTGTCAAATCAACCAATGAAATCTCATGTTTGAGATTATAAGAAAAGTGTTGCACAAACTTATCATAAAGATCATCAAAATCTATTACTAAATTCTTGGGAAAATTTAAAAAATACTCCAAGGCTTCTCCAGCCAAGCTCTTTGGAAAGAACAACAAAAGGTATATATTGTTATATGCCACTAGTTGACATGCGACAAATAAATTGGATAAGTGGGCCTTAGGGTCACCTTTCCTTTTGCATTTGTCAAATTTTGGTGGTTTATATCTTGGAGGAAATGGTATCTACAAGTACTCCATGTTTAATGGATAAGAACATATGTCATCCAACTTAAATTCTTTAGTCTATTTCCTAGCTTGAATGGCATCAATTGCATCCTTCATTTATTGTAATTCTTGGGCTAAGAAATTTGAAGAAGCATTGGTTTGAGGGAGAAAATTGGTTTAGCTAGATGGTTAGGAGGTCATAAGTGGGACACTTTGACTAGGTTATGATGGAGATATCTATTGGGGTATGTTGGTTTGGTTGGGAAATGGACTAGGAATATGCATACATAGATTAGGATGTACTTGAAATTGCACATTTGGTTATGTGATATTCTAGTTTGGGTTGGCTATGAAGGTTTTAATTGGAGGGTTTTATGGTTGGGATGGAGGGATATAACTATACTATGCCTATTTTGGTTGAAAAGGGACATGATGCCAACTAGTCAAACCTTGTTATTGAGTGGGAACTTGTGAACCAAGACCCTGTATCTGAAATTATGGCACATTTTGAACCAATTATTGCCTAGTAGGTACCTGAGAAACATGGGAGCCTCTTTGTTACATGAATCCTTATTGGGAAGTGAATGCATGTTGAATATTTGACATCTATTGCTGACTAATGTTTATATGTTGTTTTCTAGTCATTATTTGGTTTTAGATTAGTACACTAGTCTGTGATTGAAGAGGTATATTTGTCACTACCTAACGAGGTTGAACATTAGTTGCTAGTTGTTGAGGTGGCAATATATTTGGCCTCTATTGTTTTGGTACACTATATTGTGCCTAATATTATGGAATAATACTTGTCACTTATTGATGAGGAGTAGGATTATCACATTTTATTGTTGAGGCATGACATTGGTTATTGGTTGACTACCTAATCTTATTGGTTACACACTTGATGAAGCAGCTGGTTGAGGTTGGGAAGTAGGTGGTGAAGGTTTGGGTACAAAATATCTTATTCATCGATATGATGATCCACTCGTGGTATTAACTATAGGGATATGTTGTTGACTAGTTGTTTGTGCATTAGTGCCACTTTGATTTGGATTAGATGTTGCTTGCACATTGTCCACTATATTTTGTTCATTATTATGAATAAAATTAGAAGACACTTCTTTAATAATTGGCATATGTATCAAGTTATCTACCATAGTGTTTTACATGAATGGTTTTGAACTCTGATTATCTTGACTCGTTAACTCTAACAAAACTCCTGTTGAAGGGACTAGTCAATAAGAGGTTTGCTCACCATGGTTATTTGATTGAAATGGCATGCTAGATTCATGTAGGTTTGGTATGCCATCTGTATTTGCTTAAAGTGGTCTTCCATGAGGTTTTTTACTTTGTTAGGCATATTAGGGTCCTGATATGTTGTTTGGACTAGAGACAAAGGATTGCTAGAAGAAGCCTATTGATCATAAATTATGTTGTGGGGCATTCTTACTTGGCTTGGTAAATTCTCATGGGGAAGTCTGCTAGGAACTTAGCCCCTACCTCTATGGATTGAACTAAAGTCTCATATTTATTCTCCAATAAATGATTCTTAAATAAAAATGGATCATATGTGGAAGTCATATTAGTAGAGCATGACTGTTGAGGAATTGGTTTATCAGTTGTGGGTATTGTGTGGTTTGTTCTTGGTCTTGTTCTAAATAAGGTGGTGTATTAACCAAATAGTTAGCCAATGGATCTTGGATTTGTGCCCATATTTGAGTATTATAAATGGGATAAGGATCCATATCATAAGCTATATTATTTACATAGGGGTCTTACATCATTTATTTTGGCATACATTACTAATACCCAGATTGTACATGAGTCCATTACAAGTGTAGGAATACATGTTGGGATCCATAGTAAATGTTTTGTGATAGAAAGGGAAGAGAGTTATACAAACTCTAAAAAGACAATGTCTAAAAGCTAATGTTCAAACTTGGTCTAGATTTTTCAAAAGGATGGAAAGGCTTATGCAATGCTTTGTGATAAAACAAGCTAATGTTAAGTGTCTAAAGTTACACGTCTTATTAAAAAAACCCAAGTAAATGAATCAAAAATCAAAATTCCAAACTCTAAGGTTTAAGTGTTTCAAATCAGTCTAATCTAGGAAATAAATAGTTGTTAGGTCTTTTGGCCAAACATTGTGTCAAAAGCTAGGCTCAAACAAGGCATGTGCTAGGACTCTTGGCCAAACGGAGTCAAAATATAGACTTTGAAATAGATGAAAATTTTAATCTAATAGATTTGAAACACTTATAAAAAACACTAGTCATTTGATTCTAGGATATGGACTCAATCAAATAGGTATAAGGTATGAAATAAAAGGCACTTTACAGAGAATTTATTTTCTCACAAATAATGGTATAAAACTTGGTTCTTTTGACAAATAAGCTAGACAAAAGTGAATGGCATAATTGTGCTAGACAAAGGTTCACAAAGGTACACTCAGATCAGTTTGAAAATGTAAAAAAAAAAAATTGAACTCTATGCAAGAGGGCATATGAAACAATATCTGAAATGTTTTGGGCAGTGTAACAATGCTAGACTACAAAAGATGTGACAAAATGCTTGTTTTAAAAACTATCTAAGGAAAAGATAGTTTCACACAAATTTGACAGAATAACACTACCTTTCTCAACTCAAAATTTTGTAGTTCATAGACTCAAAGTGCAAGTGTTTAGCATAATATGACTTATGTCTATCAAGTGGTAATAATGATCATGAATCTTAAATGGATTTCAACCCAAATTAGAAATTGAACCTAAGTTCTCTCAATTTTAGTGTAAATGGTGAATCCACTTAACACATCAACCTTATAAACTTATAAAGGTGAAATTTCAAATTTATATTATAAATGAAGGACTTAAACAAACTTTGACAAAGGTCTAAACTCAATTGGGCAGCATAACTGCATCAAAGTGGATGATATGACTCTAAGTTTTGATGAACTTTGAACAAGGCAAATTTATGATTCACGTGGGTAGCATAACACCTCTTTGTTCAAAGTAAAATGAGGACTATGTGTTTTGGTTTGTATCATTTTTTCACACCAAGTTTTGACTACAAACAAAACTTTATTCTAGGACAAAACCAACTAATTAATCGCTCTTAGATCCTAAACTAACAAGGTTGCTTGGTATTGTTGGAATCCATTAATATAAGGAGGCATACCTTGCACTAACAATACTTCCATGGTAAGTGGGGATTTGTCTAAGATCTACAAGTTTTCAAACATCTCTAGGGGAATTAATTGTACAATGAATTTCATGTCAAACAATGCAAAACAAATCATGGAAATTGGGTGTATGTGACACTTGGCTTGTTGCAAAAAGGTCTAATCTTTTTTGAAACCATTGCATCCTATTTTTTACTCAGTGTAGTGTTATTTCCAAAGTGTAGATACATCCTGTGTGCAACTCCAATATGGATCAAAATGAAGTCAGTGTCGGGAGATGAAACCTTGGGTCAAAGCTTCCCTAAAGAACTCATGGGAGGTAATGAAGTCCCCCTCACAATCCAAGTTGCAATGAAATGAAAGACATAAAAAGAAATACTTTAGTGTCATTTCAAAGGTCACCCAAACTATGATGATTTTTTGGGGAGTGCTTTAGATGAAATTCTTTCTAACCCTTCGACTAGGCTTTTTACAATAAGGATGGCGATTTTGATTCTAAGGGTTCCCTAAATAGGACAAGTGGAAGATCATACACGTGACATCCTTCTCTTTACCAATAAAAAACTAAACAACCTTTAAAGACAAAAATTAGACAAGTGAGTTCAATTTTAAGCACAAATTTGAAAAATTAGGTGGTGTTATTTTGACCCCTTGGTCTTAATTTTTAACTTTGAAAGCTAACAACAAAATTTAAACAATAACACCCTAAATGATTTCTTTTAATCACTAAAATGAAAGGTTTGATTCTTTTTAAAATACCCTAAAAGAAATTTAAAAATATCTATTTAAGCATGGTTTGATGATTTTTCTAGTAAATCTTGTAATAAAAAGGTTTGAAAGTCATTTAACTTTGAAGCACTTTTGAAGATGAAACAATCAACTTCAGAAAATGAGCTCTCGAGTTGACAGAGTGCAATCCCACTACTTGATAGATCAATCTCACAACTCTAAAAAACTACCACTTAGGTAAAAAATTCTACTATTTAGGTTAGTTTAATATAGAAAAACAATCCTGTTACTCAAGTCTACAATACTATGACTTGGGTAACAATACCGTGAGTCGTGTTGACAATACCACTATTTAGGTTGACAATACCGCTACTCTTGGTTTTAATAGATTTTTGAAAAATTTATACTTCAATTGAAACAAATTGCATATTTATAAATTTTGAAAGAAAATACATGGTCTTAAAAAAATCATTGAAAATAGAGTCTGGATGACCCTAAACGAAGCTCTAGAAAATGGCCTATCTCACTATAATACCGTGATTCACAGTGATAATCTCACCACTCTGTCAATCAAGAGAGTATTAGAATTGTAATACCACTAATTACAAGTATAAATATTGTAATATCACTACTTTCATGTAGTGGGATTGTAATATCTCTATTGGACATGCAGACAGAGACAAATGTTAAGCCAAAAACATAGTTAAAACATAATATCATGACTTATAGTGACAATCCTATGAGTTGCATGGCAATCTCGTGATTGAGTGAGTAGTGGTATTATGAAATTTAGTCTGAAAAAAATAGTTAAACACAATACCAAAACTTTGAATGATAATCTTGTGACTGTGTCTAGGCAAATCCGTGACTTATAGAAAAACATGTTTTACTTAATTTTTTCACTCTTTTGAGCCTCCCACTCCAATATTTTGCATAACAAAAGTTAGTTTATTGAAAGATCATTATGATCAATTTTTTGAGGCTATTTACATCCCACTAGAGGTGCCATTATGTGAACTAGGAATTTGACTCAAGAGGGGTGTTAGTATCTTGTTAGTGACAAAATGAAAAACAAATTGACAAAAGCACACTAACTAGAATACATCTCTGGGCCTAGTTAATAGGGAGAGCTTAGTGAGGGAAAATAATTTGAAAACACAACCAAAAATGGAAATAAATGAGAAATATGAACACAAAACACCAATTTCTTACCAAATCCTTGATTTCTCCAAAAGGCTCCTTCTTTGGCTTGCTCAGATTGTGCTTCAAGAGATCTTCTTCAAGGGAGTGTGGTTACCTTCATCTCTTCTTGGTACCTTTGGATTTGGCTTGGCTTGAATCAATATTTAGAAATTATAACACTAATTTCAATGGCTTTTGTAATTATTTGTGCATTATAACTTTGCATTATCTAATCTTAAAATTCATGTGGCAAGGCCTCCTATTTATATATTTTTGTAAATGGGTAGAATCAACGTGAATCATCCATCTCAATATTGAGACATGTGGATAAGGATTAATCTAATTTTTCAATTAAAATTCATAAATAGCCTCATTTATATTTAGGATACAGGAGCAATTAAGAGGCATGGAGGGCATTGATGAGGCATGGGAGGCATGAATCCTGATATTTGTGGCATTTATGGCTTAGGGATGTCTTTTCAAGAAATGATGTCACTTGATGATACAAATATTCAATATTCATTTATAAAAATAATTACTCAACAAGTTTCCATATAATTATTAATTAGGCTCTAATTTGGTTTAATTAGCTCTTAAGCATGATTAAGCATTTTGTGCATAAATTACTCAAATTGATCAGAATGCCCTGTTATTGGTCCAAAATTTGACTATATTAGAATTAGAAGTTAATGTTAGATGTATTGGATCCATTATCCCATTTATGATGTTACCAACACCAAATAACAAAGGCACCTCTCTTATGCAAGAGTTTTGATAAAAAAGAACAATCCAAATCACCTAGGTGCAAAATTGGCATTTGGACTCAAAATGTTCTGATCAAAGTTAGCTGGCCCATAAATTTTAGTGCCCTATTTAATGATACTCTAACCAAAATTGTCACTTGAATATATCAATTTGAACTCATTTAATGTGTTTTAGTGTTTTTATGCCTATTTATACATTTTAGGTGGAAATTAGTCAAAAGCCTAGTTGGAGGTCACTGGTGGCCAGATTTAGGTGTCTACAGACATAACATCCAAAACTTTTCAATTATTATCTTCCTAATTTAGAATTCATAATAAAATAACTTTGAATCATATATATATATATATATATATATATATATATATATATATATATTGGTGTAACTCCCATGCATATTTTTGAATCTTAACACTCAATGCATGTATGGATTCCTTCCCAAAATTTATACATAGTCAAGAATCAACACAATGGGTTTAGGAAAATAGGGTCTGTGAACAACATATCTTCAAAAAAAGTTTTCTTCTTTAATTCTTATAAATTTTGTCTTCTTTTAACATGCAACAAAAACTTCCACTCACATTATAGAATCAACAAACTCTTATTGTGTCACTTTAGTTATACTCATTCTCCTAACTTTGTTCTTGACCATTTATGCAATCACAGATTTACAAAAGACTTTCACCATGGGCATGGAGACATATTTTCAAATGAAAATAATGTTCAAAATACTTTGAAAACTTTGCATACAAACCTTCTAATTACTTTATCTTCTCCACTATATTTCTTAGAAACGTACTATTTATTGATGTCAATAAACATATGGTCTCAATGGGATAAATGGATTTAGTTTTCAAATTTAGATCAAATGCTATAAACTTTGGATTTCACAATAGTTTAAAATTTAAATAGATTAAGAAAATACACACAAACATACCCAAACCATGATGGATAATCTTGTCACAATACTATCAAATTTTCCCTATTTCAACATTCAAAAACTTAGTCATCTTGGTTGGAATACACTGAGGACAGAGAGCACAATATTTCAATCAAAATGTTAGATTACTCCTTTCTTGTTTTTTCTAGGACTAAATCCATTTTACAAACATGAATACATTTTTTTTAAAGACTCACTCTAAATCAGAAAATGGCAAACTTTATATCTAAAGAAACTACCACAACTACTTCTTGCAAGCCTCCAATTCATTATTGAAACTACCACATTCAGGATTACAAAGGCATTATGAATTAAATTCACTTAATCACATGTTTAATGTATTTTATCAACCCCTATAGACCTAACATTAAGATTAAACAAACATTCCTAGCTAAGAACATCCAAAACCCTCATCCTAGACACCTAGAATAAACCAAAATTGAAACTAACCAACATGCCCCTACATCATGTGACAAGTCTCCATTGGTATCTAGTTTTTTTTTACAATGTCATAGTATATTATAACAGTTTGTTTCTTGATTTGGGTAGTTATATAGCTTACACATTGAATTTTAGAGGACTATACACAAATAGAAATAAATATAGAACATAATATCTACCAAGTACCATATCTCTTGATCATTTCCATATTGAGTAGGTGTAATTAATATGTTGTTACATTTAATTATATATGGTTAAATATAATATCTTATGTAATATTCATTTCAATATTTTTTTCTTATTTATATCTCCAAATCCAAAATAAGTTAAAGTAGATAGGTAATTTTTATAATAATTTTGTTATGCCGAATATGACACTTCAATAAATCACTAAAGTGCATATAACCTACGCTTTGTTACATGTGTTGATATTTTATCATGTTATCCATCATGTATTTTATTAAATCCCCATGTTTTAATTCCACCACCATTTACTAAAATTTTTGGGATATGTTTAGCCTATAATAATATTCAATAAATTACAACTTAGTCATCCACCCTTTGGGTGATTTTTTAATTTAATGACTTCCTAATATAAGCATGCACTATTAGATCCTATGCATACTAGATTTGGAAACCATCCTTCAAAATAAAGTTCAAATTTTCTATATTAAAGTCTTCCATGAGTTAATGTGACCATTTTTGGGATAGTTTGGCTAGCATTGTTTTATAAATCATTGAGTTTGAAAAGACATGCTACTAACTTTAAACACATAATCTTATTGAATAACATTTTAATTGAATACCCTCTAAATAAATGATAAAATAATGGTTTTATAAATCTTTGAAACCCTATGGTTTTAAGTTAGATAGGGTGTAACTTGACCAACATATTTTCCTTTTTAGGTTTATCATCCCAACCTAGTTGTACACCATTCCTTAATCACATAACATAGTATACAACATTTACTTTGCTAGTTTTTCCCATTTGTCTAAATTTTTTATTTATAATAAATACAAGCTTAAGTTCCCTATATGGATATAATTTCTTATGTAATTGATACCTTTATGATATTTCATGGAACATCTTTCCAAACATTTAGATAATTTCTTAAGCTTTTAAACATGCATGGTTTATGTTGATATACCTCAAAAGAGAGTTTGTGTGTAAATTGACCTCATATAAGTCCTTAGATTAATAAAATATATAGGTTTATGGGAAATAGTGTTTCCATATAAGTTATTATAGTAAACTAAATCTGGTCATGAATACTTGATCATGCCTATTTTAACCATTTTTTATCTTTAACTAAATTATGCATTTAAGTAGTAATTATATTGATACCCCATCTTATCTAATGCCTAAGAAATGACCTATTTTACCTTATAACCATAATTAATTAAACCCAAAAATGTTATGATTTATTAAAACATCACTATTATCCTATATGCCTCAATTCATACCCAAAGCCCAACACATTTCCTTAGGGGACAAGAATAACAAATAGGGACAATAATGATCATTGATAATGTCCCTACCTAATTATTTGTTCTACATCATATCAATCATCATATTTTTAATTTAAGCCCTATAATAGGTCATATTCCATGTTTTAGGCTTCTTTTCATGTGTTCATCCTGATGCAATTGCTACAAATACACATTCAAATCACTTAGTACATAATTAGGTAGTTTGATTTTCAAAGGCTTATTGACACAAGTACACATTGAGAACAAGTTCCCCATTCTTCCCAATTCATGTTCTAAGCACTTCAAGAAATCCTCAGCCAAGTTTCAAACCAATTTTATGTATCCGTAGTCCCATATGATCATGTTTTCAAGTTGATTATAAATCAATTCTTATAGTTAAAGGAACACAATTTCACAAAGCATTTAATTTAGAGAACTACATTAGATTTGATTTTCCTCTTCAAAATATTGGATATGTAGGTAGTGTTAGATCATCTTGGGTGTGATTGGGGATAACTTGGCTCAATTTCACTCTTCTAACCCATGTTCATTGGTGATTAACTATTACATTCCCTACTAGGATTTTCAAATTCAACAAGATACATAAAGATTTCTCATGCATTTATGAAGATGAAATCAATGCATATAGGTCTATATTTTATTATTGCACATGACTTTTCCTTAAATTATTATTTTTTATTAAGATGAAACAAATTATAGGTAGACATATTAGTAATGACTGATCTTGTCCTATTCAAATTTCTTGTCCTTGTAAAAGCTCAGATCCAACTTGTGGGAATATTATGGGTTCAATCCTATTTTCTAGTATTTGCATTATCTCAATCAACTTAACTAATCTATAAAATCAAAAAGATAAGATAACCTCTCAAATTCATAGCTTAACCTTGCTTGAAATTTTTTTTTTTTTTTTTATCAATTTCCACTATTTATCTTTAATTTGTTGCTTATAATTTTATTTATAACACCCCACATTATTCTACCCCATTTATGTGAATTAGGGTTAATTTCAATTCATCATAAAACATTTGGTGAACTTGTTTATTTTTATAATATTATTAAAACTTAGGTTTTTCTTAAGGTTTCAAACTTTTGAGTCTTCAATATTTATTGCATTATGGTCCAAAAAAATTTACATTTGATTTTAGTGTTAGCATTTCTTCTTCTTATTTTCACTTTACTTAATTTTCTTCTTAATATATTTCTCATGGATGCTAAATTAATTAATTTACACCATTTGATACAAATATTATGGACATATAATGTGATAAATCCAGTGAGTCTAAAGATGCTCAAGAAAGTGGTTTTGATGTTATATATGCCAAATATTTTAGTCAATATCAAAATACTCATCTAGATGTCATTTAATCCTTACTATTTGTAGTTAAAAAATAACAACAGATACATTGACATGAAAATAAATTTTAAGAACCAAAATATTATGTTGATAAACCCTTAGTAAACCTTACCACAAGTTTTTCCAATTTTATTATATATATTTTTATCCCATCCACATCTTTGGGATTAGGAGAAACACATAAATTACAACATACTTATATGCCTATACCTAACCAAGTAAGCCATTCAAATCTTTTGATAGATATGCCTAATATTTTTCATACCTTACCTAATGTATAATCCCTTGAACAAGTAGTTACATTTATAAAAGCTACGGTGTTACAATTAAAGAAAGTATCTAAAAACCTATCCATTCATCTGAATCCTATGTCTTACTTCATAACCTCCTAACACATGATATTGCATCCTATCCTTTACTTACTAGATTTGTAGCTCTTAAGCTTCTTTATATGATGTTAAATGAGACCTTGAACAAAAATTAAAAGTTTTCATGTAGCACGTTTGTATTATGCATTCATTGACAAATTATTTTCCAATCTCATTCTAAGAAGCTTGAAAGAGTATGATTTATAATTATTTTATGACTTACTTTATCAATCAATGAAAGCATTCAATTCATTCACATATTTATTTATAAAAAAAAATTCTATCAACATTTGTGAATAACTTTCATATACACAAATTACTAACTGCAAACAAGGAACTAGGAACCTATCAATGATTATTGCCCCATATTTAGTGAAAAACCTAAACTTAGATGTTCACAACATGAATGAATTCAAGTTAAATATTTAGATAATATGAGAAAGTAAAATATATGGAGAATTCATCTCTTATATTTATGGATTCAAATATCATCTTCTTGTCTCCCACAATCTCTCATTTTATCTCATATATCTCTCACAAACCTATCTCCTACAATTTATCTCCTAATATCTTTCAAAAATCTTTTTTTTTTACTAATGTGATTATTACTCATGTAATAGTCACTTACCTTATGCAATATTTGTTCCACTTACTATTTTCCCATGTACCCTAATTAACTAATAAACTAATATGAAACACCTAAACACTCATGTGTAGAATAATTCCTAACATGCCAACTATTAGTGAAAACACGGGGAGAGGAACTACATGGACTAAATATCTATATATACCCCCTACCCCAAAATAATTTGAACATGTGGAAATTGGGTTCACTTGATAATGTGTCCATTTTATTTTAAAAAAAAGATCGGTACATAGAAAATTCTTTGTACATGTTTTATCAATAATTTCCTAATCATATGATTATTTAATAATGATGAATCAAAGTGGAAAATGAACTTTGACACACAAATAGATACTATGAATAATATAAACACTGAACTATTACTAAGAATAAAAACATAACAAAAAAATTAATTTTAAAACATGAAAACTTAACACTAAACCTAAATACATAAATATAAATTGACTAAACCTTAAAACAAAGTTAAATAATCTAAAAGAAAAAATATTTTGTAATATCAACTAAATTATAAAAACAAACTAAAAACATTAAAATAAAAATTAAGAAAATAAATAAATATAAGCATTATGATGTAAACCATATCTAATGAAAAAAAACTAAAACCTAAAACAAATAAATCTAAACCATTTTTTAAAAACTAAATAAATACATAATCCAAAAATATAATCATATACTTAAAAGTATAAAAAAATAAAAAAATAAAACATATAACCTAAATAAAAAACATCACCACTTTCATAGTTTGCTTTGTTGATAAAGATAAGAAGGGGTAGTATTGAGGAGCTCAAGACAATATCATCGATGCTAAGAATAAGGTTTGTAAGCTATTGAGGTGGGTGAGTCAAAGATGTGTTGGATAGGTTGATATTGGGTTAGAGAGCTTTAAACAAACATGTATGTTTTCATAATGAGATAAAAAAAATTAATAAATAAATTTGGTAGATTCATATATGGAGAATAGAGGTGCACAATTGGTCACATAAGATCTAAGTACACTGATCTATCCAAGTCTATAGAGTACTAAAACTGACTCTAATTCTTTTTAATGTAAATATATTTTATTTATATATTCTCCCTTTAATATCTCTTATCCATTTTCTTCCCTCAAAATCCCAAAATATAAATCCAATGCATGCCAATGGTCAGAAACCATTTTTTATCTTTCTGCCATCTGAATAGTTCTACAACCTAGTTTGGCCAATAAAAAAAACTACAATAGACTGTAATATTAATATATATATATATATATATATATATATATATATATATATATATATATATATATATATATATATATATATATATATATATATTAATATTACAGTCTATTGTAGTTTTTTTGGTTGGCCAAACTAGGTTGTAGAGCTATTCACATGGCAAAAAGATTAAAAAAAAAAAAAAAAAGGTTTCTATGTGTGTGTGTGTGTGTGTGTGTGTGTGTAGGTATCCAAATTATGAATAATATGGAGATGAATACTATGGGTAGAATGAACATAATGGAAACTTGAGGTTATATAGGTGAATGTTGAATGCCATTGGGTTGACATGATGTCCATGGTATCTGTTACTACCATTGACAAAGTGAAGTAAGGGTGAACATATGGGAAAATGGGTTGCATTAGATCCAATGTATTTTTCTAGAATTTGTTTGCACCATTTTGACAAAAAACTATTATTGGAAAACAAACCATGTTGAGAGAGTACTATAAAACCTACTATAATACTAAATGTAATTTTCACCCCATATTCAGTGAAGATCCAAAGTTCAGACCTGTACAACATAATTTAATTAAAAATAACATTTATAGAATAAGATAAAGTATAATACATAGAGAATTGATCTCATATATTTAAGGAGTCAAATCTCATCTTCTTATCTCCCAAATCCCTCATTTTATCCCCTAAATCTCTCAAAAACTTGTCTCATAAAATTTATCTCCTAATATATTTCAACAATTATACAAACTTATTTTCTAATGTGATTATTACTCATGTAAAAATCATTTACATTTTTCATTATTTTTTCCACTTATTATCTTTCCATATACCCTAATTAACTAATAATCTAATGTGGAATACCTAAGAAATCATATGTAGACTAATTCCTAACACATGCTTCGTTATAAGTCTATGTTGGCTAAAATTACTAATGAATTGCCATATAATGATTTACAAGACATCTTCAAAAATGTTGGCTTACACCACTACATGATTCAATTATCTTTAATAATTTTAAATCATTTGAAGATATTTTTCATTCTATAATAGATAGAGGAGTAAATTTTCTTTCTTTGATTAAGCCTAAATATACATCTACATTTACTACAACTTATCCAACTAAGTTTTAAATCAAATCCACCTAAAAATACAAGACACGAGATACTAAATCAAAAGTAAAGATATAAGTTAATGTTATTTCTTAGCCTACTAGAAAATTTTAGCTATCAAATCAACCAATAAGGCTATTTTTTAGATTACCATAACTACCTTAAAAATTGTTACAAAGGCTACTTTAATTCAAATTAATCACTTTGCCTCCGTTTGAATTTCACATCAAAAAATCACAGATAATAATGTATATTGTGATTATCATAGATGCAATGGTTATTCTATAAATAAGTGCTTCAATCTTAGACACCTAATTCAATATATTATTGACAATAATGTGATTGAGTTAAATAATCATATATAATATGTAAATCTTTAAAAAAAATGATAATTCTAAGTTAAATATTTTGGATGATCAATTTCCTAACCATGATACCAATAAAGATACGTTAGTATTACATCATACTTATAATTTTTATCTAGGTCTACTGCATCATATGATCATCCCTTAGAAGGAATTATTGGTACAATTACTCTAAAAATATTCATGACATCCTATGAGTTTTTTTTATTATAGTGAAATAGATGATGATGATTTAGATTTCCAAGGCTTATGTATAAGAGCTAATATTTATTAACAATCTATTCATAGTGTGTTAGGTGATAATAGATTGATTGAAAATGTTTACATAATCACATTACTTAATTCATTGGTTTACACACAAATTGACATATAAATAACTACTAAAAGTATTAAAAAATTCAATGGTAAGAAACAAGCAAGCTTGGGACATATTGATTTACCTCTTCAAGTAGGTCCTACTATATTATATAATGATTCATAGCCTTTAAAAAATCATATTTTTTTATATGATATTGAGATGCCCATGGTTGAAAAAGCTTCATGTTGTACCTTATACAGTATAAATCAAATATGATAATTTTATATAATCTAAGATACATGATCCACGTCATCCACCACCAAAAATTAATGATAAATCTATGAAAAACAAATTTTTTTTGTGGTTATTAAAATTAAGTAAATTTTTTCTTTAAAATTAACTTACAAAGTGGTGCTAACAATTTGAAATATCAAAATCAAGTTTACATAAAAAAATGTATACTTTGAAAAAAACACAAGCACTTGCAATAACTTTTGAGGTTGTTATTCATACCACTCATCATGTACCCCAAAAATCCTAAAAAATGACATGATATTATACAAACCTCGTCTAATTTCATATAGTCTTGCATCAACTAGTTCTATTCCTCCTACACAAGATTATACAAGTAGTCATCTAGATAGTTTTTTCACAAAATATGATACATGTTCTAATTTTTATATGAGCACATCTGATACTTTTTATTCAAATAACATGAGACATTTTTTGTTAATCACTAATTTATTTGATTCCTAAATTGATGGAATAATTGGGTAGCTTGTGCATTTTTAACATTATCAAATAAATATGATTGTACATATTTTTTGGATTGTTGCACCTTCTTCTTCCATTTGCTTACATATTTGATCATTCCATCCATTATTCTATCCCCTTATATTTATTCGATTTATTGGCCTTTTGGCCCTTATATTTTTAATTTCATAACATTTGGATAGCTTCACATAGTGTTTAAATTTGATAAATAATATCATTTATTTATTTTATTAGATATTATGGTTTGAAATTTTCTCATTTTTCACATAAGACATAATCAACCAATAGATGGCATAATCATTTACCATTAATGTCCCAGTTGAGTGATATTTTATTTCCTATTTTATAAATATAATCCATGGTTTTATTACACAATGCCTTAACTATTTCAATTTTAAGACTACTTAGTCTCACTATGAAATTCATTGTTATTCATGTAAAATCTTTTCTTTTTCAAGATTTCATGTTTATATATATGACATCTTCTTAAAAATGTAAAATTAATGAAATGTAAATTAATAATTAATATTTTGTATACATTTTTAGTCTCCTACATATTTATAATAGTTTCAAGTCACATTCCATAGGGGGAAGGTTTCATATATTGGGCCATTCAACCCTTCCTTGTGCATGTTTCACATTGACACTTGTTATGAATTGTCAATATCTCCCCCTTTTATTATATTGTTGACACCTATGTTTAATTTAAGGTTATACTATTATTTATTTTCATATATTATTTAAAAAAAATATACTCTCAAAAATTTAAAATCAGGACCTAAACATGATTTTCAATAAAGTTCACATAATTAAAATATGTCTATTTCATGATTAGTAGATAGCATATTATTTATATAGTACACATTCATTTCATGTGTATCTATGAAATTTTTTTTAGGACATACAAAAATTTCACAATATTAATGTGTTGGATCTTCCTCTAACCATTGGCCTTTCTAAGTTGGGGGCATCTTACTCATAGGTGACAGTATGTTGGTGTTATCATTCTATAACCCGTATATTGTTTATCTTTCATATAATTTGCTAACATTTATATATAACATAGTTTACATAAACATTTTATTTGTTAGGATATAATCACATTATATATGCATATCTTATAATACATTTGTTATTTCTATGTTCCATTGATGATGTTCAATTAATCATAGTAGATTCCATTTTTTATTTTATGTTGTGTTGGCTCTTGTGTGAAAAACTTGATTGATGTGTCTCTATGAGATTTTTTATGTTTTGTGTGAAATTGGAATATTTATTTGATTTTTTTTCCTTGGCCCTACGTGTGTGAAAAATTTAAACATATCCCTTGTTTGTGAAATTACTCATTTCTATTGTATCATTTATGGCATTTGCACATCCTTTGGTAAAGGCCATTAGCCTTTCTATTGTAGTTTTTATATCATTATGCTTGTTTGTGTATGCTTTTTTAGATTGTTAATTTTGTTAAGTTCCATGATACATATCATGTAATCCTAACATTGTATTTATAATGAGATTCATTGATATATTCTATAGGCCTTGCCTCTTGATCTATATGTAAAAACAAAACCTTTTGTTTTAACATAAATTTTCCATGTGCTACAATTTTAAATGATACCGTCCTCAAGATAAATTTTTAAATTAAAATTTTATTTATATATTAGATAATTTTCAAAATTAATTCCCTCACCTCAAAATTAAGGAATTTAAATAGGCTTTTTATGCATGAGATAAGCCATTTTCAAAGAGGAAATATAGTTTTATTACAACTAAAGCTTCAAATATTGAAAAATGTTGCAAAATTAAATAGTTAGCACATAATATGGGTGTATATTCCATTCATATGAATTATATTTAAGTTTTGAATAGTAAACTCACACAATTTCAAAGTTTCAAGTAGAGTTTATAATGAGTATTTAACATATAGTTCTTCAGATTCTACAATTACAATGCGGGCATAATGAAGTTTTATGTCACATTATTCATTATATTTTTATATATTAAGACATGGTATGAGCATGTATATATTATATTATCTTATGACCATGCATTTTAAGAAAAAAAAATGAATCAATAATCCATCTGCATTGGTTGATTCAATTTAGATTCAGAGTGCATGACTTGGAGTTCTCTGAGCACTCTAACATTATGTGTGAAAATCATTTTAGAATTCAACCCATTTGATGTCTTTGGGTTAAAAATATTATCATATTTAAATTAAGGTTTCATCATACCTCAATGGGTGTTATTTTCATTTTACAAGTGCAAATTTAAGTTAGGGATTGATCACACTCAATCATGTCCAATGGTTTAGCTAAAGAACCATCTTATCCAAATGATTCATGGGAGGGACTCACTCTCCAATTATTCAAGGAAACATCATCATGAACCAAAGTCATGAATAACATCAATCAATTTTAAAAATATAGGTGTAGCCATTTTATACTCATTTCAATTTTCAAATTGTTAAAATACAAGTAATTTTCAAGTTATCAAAATTCATTTCACATTACAAAGTGTCATAATTCAAGAAAAATTTAAATTTTTTCAAATTTTAGAATTCTAAAGAAATAGCTACTTCATGTGGTTTACAAGGTTTTAGAAAGTCTACATTACCTTGCAAAATTTTAGTATTTAGCTCAAAGATAAATTTTTTTTTATACACAAAGGTATAACTTTATTTTAATCTAGGAATTTCATTTCAAGAATAAAGGATGAGGGGGTGGGATTTAGAAACCTAAATCCAGTCATGAATACTTTATCATGATGCCTATTTTACCCTTAATTAAATTGTGCACTTAATTAGTACTTATTTCACTACCTCATCCTATCCTAAGCCTAAGAGGGACCTATCTTATCTTATAAACATCATCCATCACACACATAAATTTTATGTTTTATATAAACACCATGATGAATCTATATGAATTAGTTTGAGCCCAAAGACTATAATGGTTCCTTAGAGGACATGAATGATATATAGGAATAATGGAGACCATTGAATCTGACCCTGTCTAGGGATTATGTCTATTTACTTCCAACAATCATATTTTAAAATTAATCCATAATTAGGGTCATATTACATGTTTTTATGCTTCTTAACATGTGGTCAACCTAATGGAATTAATATAAATACAAATTTAAATCACTTATTAAGAAACTAGGTAATTCATTTCCAAACACTTATTGAAACAAGTGCACATTGAGCAAAATTCCCCCCTTATTCCCAATTCAAGTTATAATAATTTCAATAATTCCTTATCCAAGATTCAAACCAATTTTATGCATCCCTAATCCCATATGATAAAGTATTCAAGATGATTCTAGGTGAACTCATATAGTCAGAGGAGCAAAATTACATAAAACACTTAAGTGGAAGAACTACATTGGGCTTGATTTGCCTCTTTAGAGTAATTGATATGTAGTTAGCATTAATTCATATTGGGTGTGCTTGGGGACATCTCATCTCAATTACATTCCTATGACCTATGTTCATAGGTGACAAAATCATTTCATGTGATACTATGGTTTTTAATTTTAATAAGTTGCATACACCTCTCTTATGAATTTTCAAAGATGAAATCAATGCATACATTCCTCTATTTATGTCATGTGACTATGCCCTAAATTATTTATTATAAAAGAGAAAAAATTAATAGATAAGGACAACAATGAATTTTCAAAGATGAAATCAATGCATACATTCCTCTATTTTTGTCCTTATGCGAGCTCATATATATCTTCTAGGAAGATTTTGGGTTCAATCATGTTTTTTTATTTTTGTATTATTTTAGTCAACACTATCATCTTAATTAGTCAAAAATCTAAGTCAATCTCTTAATTTTATAGTTTAATCTTTCTTTTCATTATTTTATTTCATCTATTTCAGTCATATATTAAAAAATACATAAGTTTATTTACATCACGCCATATTATTTTATCCCATTTGTTTGAATTAGGTTTATTTCAATATTAATTGAAATTCATCATTAAAAAAAATTGTATATCAGTTCACCTAACACTTATTTTCACTGTCAATCCATTGAGTAGAAGATAATAGATTTCCCTCTCATGGAAACCACCAATCTTTTCACCTAATCCTTGACTAATTTTGGTAAGCTCTGAGAGAGTTCCAAGGAATAAGAGAATAACTAGAATAATAAAAAATATATATATATCCTTTTAAGAACTAACTTATAGGAAGAGTGGCATCCAATAAAACTTATAAATTTTCTATCCAAAATTCAATAACAAACAAAATGTAGTAATAGATTTGAAGTATTTTAATTCTATAATGGTGAGAATATGAATCATATTAGTTAATCATGAATAGGTTTTCAAGGAATGTGCATAGTTCACTAACCCAAACAATAACTATATGGTTAGGGTTAGTTTTCATAAGTTTTATGATATGCATGTTTCTTGTTTATAGGAAATTAAGATTACTAGTATGCCCTTGCATGTGTTATTAAAAACAACTTGGCCTAGTAGTAACTACCACATGTCCTACCATGAAATGTGACATGGTGGAGTCATCACATTTATATCACTAATTTAGGCATAATTTTTAATGGACTAATGGAGTCACCACCCTTGCATCATTGATTTATATAAACACTATGATCATATTATGTTTCCCTTCATTAATTCCATGTTATAACCCATTAGATTTAATCCCAAATTTGTGCAATCAATCTTGACCATTTTCAAATATGTTTATGCTTGTTTGATGATAAATGGTAATAACTATGGTAATTTTTGTATATTCATATCTACTTACAAATATTATATATATATATATATATATATATATATATATATATATATATATATATATATATATATATATATATATATATCTGTGTGTGTGTGTGTGCGTGCGTGTGCATGCACGTGCGTGCACACACACATTAACTAATGGAGTTTTGATACTTTTTGGGTGACTATGCTTATAGAGGCCTTGTAAATGGAATTTCCCTTCTTCATACACCCCAAGACCTGCTAATTAATGGATAATTTGTTGTTAATATTTTCTTTCCATTGTGGAGGAAGATAAGGTGGTTTATAATAATTTTTAATGGTTTCAAATTTTTTTCTCTCTTTAGGGATTAAAATCCCATGGGAGAATAATAACTACTACTTATAGTTCATTAACCTTAATACTATACATTTTGAGACACACAATTGAAATTGGATCTCACATGGAGATATGTTTAAGTTATTGTGAATTCCTTTTGTATTCTAAGATTATCAATTGGATTTATGGAATTATTTTTTTAGTGATTTGAGGAAAAAATCTCATTCTAGATAAGACAACGTCTCTTGCTTGTAATGAAATTCCATAAATGATCTAAATTTTTAGTAACAACTCATGTTTATTATTCCTTTTATTTGACCCCTTGTAAGGATTCCTTAAAATTGACATTAAGTTTCTTAGAGACTTTATGTGAGCCAATTATTAAGGTAAAAAAGTGTTTCACATAGTGGCATGGGAGTTTTTTCTATACACTTAGAGATGTTGTGGGCATGGGTTTAATTAGAATTCAAAAATAATAGAATTTCTTCAATGATAAATGGGTCCTTAGGGCCATTTAAGATAAAGAAGCTTTGAAAAATACTTCTCAAGAATTTCATTTATTTTATTAGTCCTTATGAAATATTGGCCTTGAAATGGTTAGGATTTAATACCTTTCTTATTTATTAACTGTCCATTCGAATTACAGTCACATTTTTTCTAAGAGCATCTAGAGAGCATGGGAGATTTTTAAACCTTGGCTCACTTTAGAAAGAGGATCATTTTAGAACTAGGAAATATTTATATCAAAACTCAATATCTATGGTGGTATTGAGTTGTCAATCAGCATGTAAAATATTTTGTAGAGTCTCATAAGGTTAAGGTTGTAAAATAATTTTGTAAAAGAATTCATACTATTGTTGATATTTTTGATAAAATGGATAGGTTATAGGCATCATGACATTTTATCAAAGGAAATAATGGTCTTAGCAATCAATAATTTGAATATATTTTTTAATTACAAATGTTTTTGTGTGAGGGTACCTTACATTAAAATTTGCTTTAAATTCTCTTATATATGGATTTTAATATCCCATATCTTTTTGTATGTATTTTTTGAACCAAAAACTTACTTTATACGATGATTTTTGAATAAAGGTTTTCTAGTAACATATATATTATTACATATGTGATTTAATCCCAATAATAGGTCTCAATTAAGATATACCTTTTAAAAAAATTGTTCCTAAAAAAAATTGAAAACATAGTGCTTGTGTAATAGAAATAATATATATATATTTGTTCAATTAAGAAATAACACATTCATTCACACTCACACACATACAATATGAAAAATTATAATCATCGTAGTGTTTTAGTTCCCCTAGTCCTTATAAATATGTGATTCAAGCCTATATCCCTTCCCCAAATATGCACATAGATATTTAAGTCCATTTGCATCTCTAATGGACACACTGAATTTTTCCCTCTCAGTTTATTTTTGTTTCATGAATCTAAAATGTGTGGATCTATTTAAATATGCACATAATCCACCTACTTAAATTTATGCTTTCACTATCCCATTGATTCCAAAAACATTAAATAATCATAACACATCATTATGTGCCATAATCATTAAATGCACAATACAATTATAATGTACCACTATATCACCCTTATGTCCTATTCAAAAACTAAATACACATTTTTTCTTGTAACAAAAACCTAATTTCCGATTCATAATTTGTATTATCCCATTACTCAACAAACACATCCACATATAATTTCCACTAATACAAAATAACACCGCTGTGCCTTCATCCATAATCGATCCTATCATATTACTATGAGGGTTAATTATTTTATCTTGGTACATCTCACACATATTCCAAATTATTATCATGGGATTTTTGTTTTACATAACCACAAGAGATGAATCATAATTTTGGCATACAACTCACCCATTCCCACTCCTTAGGCTACCTACATATCAATTTATGTATTTTACACAAGTAGAATTAGGTTTATTGGAATTATCTAAAATTTCATATTGTGACTTCATCAAAATCAGACATTAGATATAAAATCTTCATAATTATAGGGGTCAATAATTAACATAAGTATATAATCACTTATTAATTATTCTCAATATGAATATATATCCATGTGGTGCCAATATAAGGTCACCATAAATCACCAAGGCCTCTGGACACATCATTGTATATAAAATAGATCTTTAACCACTTTATAAATTAATGACCATAATACATCTATGGATATTGATAAAAATATCTTCGCGTATAATCCCTAAATTAAACTTGGCTCTATAATACCACATGTCCATCAGCTTTTTAATAAGTTAACAACCCATGTGGTCACTAGACTATTTCTACTTTCTACATTCCATATAGTCTAAAATTATTGATGAATGTTACATAGTAACCTAATCCCACTAAAATTCATGAATTTATTTATTTTATAAAATACACGACCAAATCACTAAGGAGATTTGGGGCCAACCACATGTAAAAATCACATGATCGTAGGCTCGTAGAGTACTAAGGCTCTATTTTCAACTTCCATGGACTCAAGGGGCATGTTGGATTATATAACTATATTTATTCCTTCTCACTTTTGTAATTCAAATGATACTGTAAATAATTTCACACATGGCCACATCACATTTTAATGTGGCCTTAAATACTAAAATAATACTACCAATGAAATCTATGCACCTTTAGTGATTATTTCACATACATTTGGGCATGGTCAATGATCCATATTAGATACTTAATGAGATAATATTTAATTTATAATCACAAAATTCTATTATATCAAGTAAGGCTCAACCCATGTTCATTGCATGAAACAAAGGCTATAGTATCATGATACATGTCATGATCACATTTTTCCTATAGTTTCAACCAAATATAAATGTTTGTTTCACTTGGTTATATGTGACTCGGGGTCATATCACCCAAGATGATAAATCAAGTCATTAACTTAGGTCATAAAGTCAAAAATTCAAAAAGGGTCCATGAAGTATCCACAAGGAATAAGTCTAAAGAGACATATATTGACTCCAAGTGATAGGATATTTGATGTGTTGAAATATACAAAATAACCTATCATCAACCCAAACATATTAATAATTTATGTCCATTGGTCTACATTATACAAAATAAACTTTACAAAAAAATTGGCATCATAAAGGCTAACACTAAAAATTATCTTATCCAAAAAAATTTAATACATATAATAACCTATGGTCAAAATATCATTAGATAGATCCAAACCATATAATTATAATTTTCACATTGGAAAAAATTCATAGAGTGGAAAAAATAAATTTAAGTTCTAAAAGAAATTATGTCAAGTGTGTTCATAATATGATCAACACATGGATTGATCACATGTAAGACTTCCATAGAGACCCAAGGTAAAATAAATATAATTCAAAAATATTTGGTTTCATACTATTTATCAATACTAATGTTTTTAGTGAGTTGTTATGACCTAATCATTTAATTCCATTCCCTTACCTAATCACTTTTAATAAGGAGATGATTATGTGCATAGTGGAGTTGTCCAAAATCCTATGTAGAATTAGATTAAATTCAAGTTAATGAGATGGAGAAACTTATCATCATCATGGCCTCACATGATCACATACTCCACTAAGTCCCAATAATCAAAGTAAAGGGGAACAATCACTCCATTTCTCTATGGAAAAGGGATTGTGACAAGTTGCATGATCCTAGCCACACAATTCAAGAAGGTTGATTTACTTAGTTAAATCAACTAATTTAAACATAGAGTAGATTACTTTGAAAATGAGAAGATCAAAATGACATGGAGTATTTAGAGAAGTTTTTTACACGTTTGAGTTCATTGTAAATGGTTACATGAGACATAAATGATTACATTCTATCACTTAGATATAAGTTCTTGATTAATCCATGTGATCCTAGTGTTTCCATTTAGTATGACCTATGACTATGAAATTAGAAAGAGTAGTGAAAACTTATATCTTATCTGATCAATATGGTTGTGACCCTCATGGTTCATTTAAACTTTTCATGGTTTTGATACAAGGAATGGGATATCTTAAGAAAGAGGATTTCATTATGATATTCAATTGATCTTTTTAGCTTTCAATTTAGAGTACACAATCAATTCTAAGTAACTCAAATATTATTATAAATGGCTCGAATATAGTTTGAATATTTGGTCCTTAAGAAATTCAAAATTTATTATCGATGACCACATTAACACACAACCCTTTGAAGGCATGTTAATTATTCCATGTATTCTCTAAATTCCTTAGAAAAGAGTAATATGGTTTAATAGAGGTTCAAAACTACTTAAAACATTGCCTCAAGTAGTTCTAAAATTTAGCTAGACGTGATTGTGACTTGCATTATTTTACAATAATGATAAAAAAGGTATATGTGCTCTTATAGGGAAAGTGATACACCAATTTATATTAGTCTTAAATATGTTACCAATCACCTAAAAGTATGATTCACACAAGCAATTTTAGATAGATATGATCAAGGATCATCAGCTAGGGATTAGTTTAATGACCATTTCCATAAAACTAATCTATTATTAGGCCTATGGATTAAAATGTTATAGTGTTCTCTCCATATTTATCTTAAGGGATGAATAGTGTAAGTATAAACTCAAGGGTTTATTCCCATTAAAATTGAATGCATTCCTAAGGAAAGTTATAACATAGGACTCAATTTCAAATTATATCCCTTAGCCTACTTTAATGTGATTAGGCATGTTATTAATTCCATATTACAAACAACATTTACTTTCAATAATTAATAGAGTATCAAGGATTAATTATGTTCCTACTCATTGGCACACATATCCCATTTTTAAAGATGTAGAAACAAACAAAAATCCTGGTAACTTATAACATTAAATGAAATGCATGCATATTAATTAATCATTTCCCAAACCTTCTAAATCAGTGAAGTAATCTAAATGAAATCATGCAATGCACTAGCTCTATGATATTTTTACTATTAATTTCTAAGATATAATGATTCACTAAAAACATTTTACTTTCAAAGGAATGATCAAGAATACTTAATATTAGAACATATACACCTAATTAAGGTGGTTTCTATGATTACATCCCTAACTAATATTCACACGATCAAAAGGGATATGAGGTGATGAGATGATTTGATTCCATGTTTCACCTAGCCACCCTTAAATTTTCTACATGGTGTTCAAAAGGTTAAACTTAGGAATCTTTTTTATGTTCTACCCATAAAAAAATGTCTTACCATTGAATATATGTTTCACCTTTTTAACGTCATTTCATTATTCTC